>BJCO01837080.1:0-13556 GCA_018326465.1 Flaveria floridana | reverse complement strand
CCCTTCCTATGAGAGAATGTCTCATATTATTGGGCGAGGATTTCCCTAGTGTTTGCTAAGACCTCATCGGTTCCTCCAAATTGTTCCTTCAGAGCAACCCAGAGATCATGAGCAGTTTCATGATGCATCAGCCCTGAATAGATTTCATTCGGCAGTGCCATGGCCAGAATTCCATGGGCTTTAGCATCAATTTCGAACAGCTTAAGATCTTCGTCCGAATATTGATCGGGTTTCTTCGGAACCCTCTCATTTGATTCAGGAACGCTCAACATCGGCTTATATGGTCCATGCACCACCGATTTCCAACAACCAGCGCTGTTGATGGACAGATGATGGAGCATACGCCTTTGCCAGATGTTATACTCACTCCTCACAAGCATCGGAGGCTTTGTTGAGGAGCCAGTATTGTGAGGATCGTTTGTTGGTGTCGCCATTTCCGATTTCAAGCAAATTCAAGGTAAACAAAACAAATGTAGCTCAAAACCACGAGAACCTCAAGTTTAATAGCCAGAAGCAGCAGAAACTCATTCTCTATAACTAATTCTTGCAAATTTGCTAATTTGATCAAACGTTGATAGCAAAAGAGCAGTTTCAATGATCAATCGTTAAATCGATCAATGATTAACCAGCTCTGATACCATTTGAAAGGATCTCAGCCTCTAGTTTGATCAATTAGGTTGTATTCGCAGCGGATTTAGCACAAGAATTAGAACAAACAAGCAAGAACACACGAATTTTGCATGTAACAGTAAAGTTATAGAGAGAGAGAGGATTTCTGCAAAAAGATGTTTTCTATTAGATCACATGCTTCGGTAATGTTTACAATTAGGTCAACTTCCTTTTATAGGAAGAATGACGTCAGCTGATGTCACTTGATAGTGACATCAAACCGTTATTTTAACAAACTACTAAAACTACCTTAACTACTTAAGATGTCAAACAGCTGACATCTTCTTACAAAATGCTAAGTGTTAAACTTATTACAACAACTGATAAGAAACTATTGATAACTACAACGACTGAAGAACAAACTCTTCAGTCATTTTACAAACTACTGAAATAGAAAATTACAACTAGTGAAAAGAAAAAGCTGAAAGGAAAACCATCACAACAACTGAAGAATACTTCTTCAGCTGTTGTGACAAACTCTGAAGCTTCATCACTTGTCTTCCGACTTTGACTTTAGAGATTTCATCAGCTGATGACTTCAGTAGTTGTCATCAGCTAATGTCTTCAGTCTTTGTCTTCAGCCTTTATGCTTCAGCTGTTGATCTTCAGTACTTTGATCTTCAGCTGATATTCTTCAGTTCATTAGTCTTCAGCAGTTGAAGTCTTCAGCACTTTAGTTCTTCAGTTGACAGTCTTCAGTACTTTGATCTTCAGCTGTTGAGGTCTTCAGTCTTTGTCAAACAGCTGATGATGTTTTCAGCAGTTGTTGTGATATCTTGTGGGACTTAGAGGTTTTTCTGATCTGGCTCATTGGTTCTTTTGGTCCAACAAAGTCCAAGATGAGTTAGATGCTAAGAGGGAAAGGAGGACAAAGAGGAAGGCAGAGGCGGGTTCTAGCTCACAGAATAAAAGGAGAACTAAGAAAAAGCATGAGGCAGTAGTCGAGCCTGCCAAATTCTCTGAAACTAATGTTGAAGCTGAGTTAGCTGAGCTTAAGGTTAAATATGCTCAATTGGAATGAGGGATAAGGTGAAAGGAGACATCATCAAAGGAATGGCCAGGATGGTAAAGGATCAATAATATTTGATGGTCAGGTTATTCAAGGAAATGAATGAGATGAAAGAGAAAGCTGGTTTGATACCTGCCATGTCTAAAAACGAGTTGAAAAGCTTGTTGGATGCTTCCACATATCCTCTAATGAAGTATGGTGGGTTGTCTGGTCTTGGTGAGGATTCTGATATTGCTAAAAAATCAAAAGAAGTTCATAATGCTGTATTTGTAAACTTGGAGAGTTCAGAGGGTAAAGGAAAGGAGGGTGTGGATGATTCAGTATATCATGATCAAATGGGAATTGATTTAGACACATTCACAGGTCTAGAGGTTGCAGTTGGATCTAATCAGGAGTTTAACTTGGTGGATGAACCAGATATTGAGACTGATTTAGGTAGTGAAGAAGATGTAGAAGATGATCTCGAGGATGAGCCAGAGGAGTACAATGTTGAGGATAAAGATGTAACTTATTTGTGTTTTAAAGAGCCGGAGGGAAATAACTATGTTGATCTAGATAAATCAGATTGGTTTAACAAAGAGCCGAAGAAAGTAAAAGAGACTCCTTTGTTCCAGCACCTGAAGGAACCAAACACGAAGGTGCTAGACAGAAAGATAATCTCGTGGAAATATAATGCAATGGTTGATGCTTATATGACTAAAAGGCGAGGTGGAGATATCAACTATATCAAGCACAGAAAGAACTTCAATACTCTCCCTTATGGGGATCTAAGGAGGTTAACTGAACTCCCTCTGCTTAGCAAACAGGACCATCCGAGGGCAAAGGCATTTGAAGCAGTTCTTCAAAAAGCTGCTAATGATAACTTTGTAACATTTGGATACCAAAAGCCACTAAAACGGAGATTCAAGAAAGACAACCACTGGGTCTCATGGAAAGGGAAAGTGGTCTTGAGTGTGAAACCTCCCAAGATCATGAACATAGTAAGGGTTCCTGATACACAGCCACCCAGGTTACAAAAGTTTGATAAGTGGTTCTACAATAACAACACCGGGGAGGCAGTGATTAGATTAAAAGGGAAAAATAGGTCTGAAATCAGAGTGTTTGACCCCATGGAAATTTTCTCCTTTTGTAATGATGATTTGAAAATTCTGTGTGAAAACAAAATCAACCATGGTGCTAGTGTAGATACTGAAATTGAAGCAAATCTATTTGTGAAAGTAGCCAACATAGCAAGAGGTGTACGTGCTGATATTAAAAGGTTAGATGAGAGGGTCCGAAAGCCTGATGATCTGAAGATGGATATGGATGATCTGAGCAGACAAATGGATCAATCCATCACAAAGAGGTTTGAGAAGCCAGTTGTAGCTGAAGCCAGTGGGTCAAAGGTTCAGATTGGTGAAAAGCAAGATATTCAAGAGACAGTTCAGAAGGAAGTTGAAGAGGATAGTGATACTGAGGCCGGATCAGAAGATGTAACAAATCCATTGGCTGGGATTGAATTTAGAGCAGGAGCATATGTTCAAGATCTTGAGGCTAAAAGTCAAAGTATTGCTGGAGCTGAAACAGAAACATTTTCAGAAGCCGAAACTGACGATGTTACTAATCCATTGGCAGAGATTGAATCAAGAGTCTGGAGCTGATTGAGAAGACTCCCCTGGGTAAGGTCCAACCTAGGGGGAGTATTGATGATCTTTGTAGGTTGGACTCATCGGCATGTCGGTGTTTTAGCCTTTTTATGTATTTTTGGTCTTTTGTAGTTCAACAAACCTACGGGCTAACCTATAGGTTCGCCCGGATGTTGTAGTTTTTTGTTTAGTCAGAGTCTGTTTAGACTAGTTACCAGGCGAACCTAGTAAGGCGCCTAGCGAATGTGGGTCAGGGGACTTGACAGATTTGCTTACCAGCGAATCTGTCAGCGAACCTAGTCTGTAACTATATATTCTCTTGATTTCTCATTCTAAAGGATCTTTTTGGCAAGTTTTCATCAAACCCTAAAGTATGTTTGATGGCTAGAGGTGCTAGGAGCATATTTCATTCATCTTTGTAGCTTTATATCCTCTATTGAGTGTGATTTGATCTTTATATTGCTTATTGTGTAAGATTTCATCATGGTTCATTGATTATCAGTGGGATTTGCACTTGTTATTGATTATTGCATTGTTGTTAAGATCCTTATGGACCAACAAATCCTTCCAGATGTTCTCTTTATGATTGCACAATCCCACTATTGATCATACTTCCAGGACATAATCTTGTTGTCTTCCACAGAGTTGGGACTTGTGATGTGATCAAACAACTCTATCAAGGTAGACTTTTGTTCTGTAATCTCTTTGACTGTTGTACCCAATGGCCACCCTTTGTCAGGTATAACTGCTCGTGGCTCTTTGATTAGTTTTTCTTTCCCTTTGTGCTAGACTTTACTATTAACTGTTATTGGTTCAGCAGGGGTTTTATTGTGTTGCTCAGTATCAGACTTTGGAGCTTCAGTCCTGAACCTCACTCCAGTTTCCCGCTTAACATCCATTACATGCTCCATCATCCTCCTTAGATCACCAACTGTTCTTCCCTTAAGCTAATGTATTTTGTAGTTGCGACCCTGCAGCCAACAGGTCATATTGTATTTGCTAAGCTTTGATGTATCACAGTCACCCAAGTCTTTCTTGATTTTTTAAATAGATTGGAATGTTGTGAATGCATCATAGTCATAAGCAGGGATCATGAATCTAGCAAGCTCAAACTCTTTTAGTAGATCCTTCATTTCAGTCAGATTCATCCTCTCAACCATGTCATACGGAAACCCATGGTTGATAAAGGTCATAAACATAGTTGAATCAGGCCTCTCTTCCAATATGTCTTTTGTTGTCAGTAGGTCATAAGCCTTTGAATCTTTTTGTTCTTTTGGAGAGTACATCTTGGTAAGCTCATTCCATTCATCATCACTATCACTATCCTTATGAGAAATAGTCTTTACAGTAGATAAATCTACTGAAGGCGCGTGTTCAGGGGACATGGATCTTGATCTTTTGGGCGAGTCTTCAATCTCAATTACTTCTTTCTTGAAGGGCCCCAAATACTTCCTTTTTCAAGAATATTGTATTATTTGATTTAAGGTCTTAGTAGATTCTTTTGGCTATTTTGATGCAGTGGCATTTGACTCAAGGTCACTTATCCTCCTTTTTAGTTCTCTATTTAGTTCATGCAGTGCATCAATTACTTTATTGTTAGTTTGGGCATCTTATCTTAGTCTTTTCAGTGATGCTTCTTGTTGCTTTAGGTGCTCATCCTTTTTCTTTATCAATCCCTCAACTCTTGTATTCATTCTTTCCTTTTATTTGACTTGATTACAAGTTTATTATACTCAACCAGCAGGTAACGTTTCTTCACAGGGATGTCATCCTCACTCAGATCATCTTTATGATAAGCAATTACATCAACATAGTTGCATTCTTCTTTTCCTTCTTCATGTTCAGTAGCAGTCTCATCATAATTGACATCAGCAGGGGCTGCACTTGCTGAGCTTGAGCTGGACTCAACAGCTTGATTAGTTTTCTCTTGATAGGGTTGTTGTAGGTGTTGCTAAAGATCAAGGGTTAGAGATGTCGGTTCAGTGTGATCAGATAACACTGGGTTTTGTGAGTTGGTGATGGAGAGTGGAATGGTGCTAGCTTGAGATACCAACTCAGTCTCACTAGAGTAAGCTGAGTGTTAAGACTAAGTATTATGGATAGGCTCAGTATGAACACTCTCAGGAGATTGATGTTGAGGGGTTTCAGGTTGTTGAGGATTAGGTGATTGAGTGAGAATTAGAGAGATTGGCTGGGTGTTTTGACTAGCTGATTGAGATTGTGGTGATGATTCATGTTGGACAGGTGAGATGGGCAGGGTATTTTTACTGGCTGGTGATTGATGTTGTGGAGATTGATGATGTTGGTAAATGGATGATTGATGGGGTGAATATGAGGCTTGCACAGTGTCAACAGATGAACTCTCTTACTGGTTTTCCCATATCAGTTCTTGCCCGGATGTTGGCACCAGCATCCACCATATGAGCAAACATTGGCATGTCTTCTCCTTGGTATTTACCATGAAGCTTGTTCAGTGCAGATCTACCCAAATGTGCTTGTACAAAGATATCACCTAATCTTTCTATCCTAGGCAACTCAACATTAATGATCAGTTGGAGGAACCTTGGAAACATGAACATTTTATCATCCTTCTGCATTCTTATTTAGTCACACAAACAACCAAAATGTACTTTGAGTAGTTGTATGTCCTTCCCTCAAAGATGCCAATGATTCCAGATGAAATATGCCTAGAGAATCTGTCAAGCCCAGACTTCCTGTTGGAGATGCACTTTAGATACGTATGACATAAGAATCTATATGGTTTGAACAGTCTCCTTTTCTTTATATCACCCTTGTCAAAGTCACCATCATATCCCATCAAATAGAACACTCTCTCTATGTAGTCATTCTCAAATACATCCGGATGACCAACTTCATGTTCTCCTAGCTCAAGTGCCCTTCTGATAGTTTGTTCATAAATTCTCAAGTGTTCATTCCTAATCTCAGCTTGAATCATTTCAGTTTCTCCTTCGTTATCTATTCTAGCCGAGTTCCAAAAATCAATGATATGTGCTTGATGAATCACAGGCTCTGCTGTTAAGGCATAGAAGAGCCTGGATCATCGTAGGTATCTGATAATATCCCAACATCCTTCCGATACGGGGTCATCGGGATTTAGGAATGCACATACATTGTGCTCTCTTGCAAACCTATTTGTGATCTGTACATAAAACGATGAAGATTAGGTTAGTATCGATGTTACAAACACAAGAATATGAACAGTTTTAATGATAACCATGAATCAAACAGTTCATTATTGATGATTATAACGTGTTTTACCTTCAAAACAATGATCTGAATCAATTTTATGAGTTGGTTTGATGTTTTGATTCGGTAATTTTGAATGTTTGTGAAAGAGGGAAAAAGGTTTGATGTGTGCGCTTTTCTAGGTTTGAAAAGTGCTCTGAAAAAGTGAATAATGAAAGTTTTAAGTCAAAAACATCATTTATACCCACTCGGACACATTAAATTTGTTTATTTAATGAAGTGGGTCCCACTTCCTTTTTACCCATCCGTGGAATTTATTTATTCCGCAGATTTCAGTTCTCCCGTAGGACATCTGCGGATGCATAACATTTGCGGATGCCTAACCATCAAGAACTGAAATAGAATTTGAAGTATAACTTGATTATCCATAGATTACCACTCTATGAACATAGATTATACTTTTAAAATATTAACACATCCGTATTTTACCAATTCTACGGATGGTCATATTTTAGTTGGTTAAGTTTCGCCCTGTAGCTTCTACTAATGTCTAAATTGCACTGTAGCTTCTGCTATTGCCGAAATTGCACTGTAGCTTCTGCTGTTGCCGAAATTGCACTGTAGCTTCTGCTGATGCTTAGAATGCACTGCTTGGAACTTCTTTTGCTTGTATGGTTCTAATCAAGTGATAGAACCATTTATTGCTATTGGATCTTGTTGACTTTGTTTTCATGAGAATTGTGCACAAGAAGGTTTATATTTTGAAAAACTTCATATATCCTGCAACCAAGTTAGTGCTCAAGCTCCAATTCCTTCTTAGATTTTTGATCAAAATTCAGATTTTATTATTTTCATGCACTAACTACTCCCCCTAAATTTGTTATTAATGATAAAATGTTGCATTCATCATAATTTATGTAGAAGAATAGCATGAAAGGCATATGACAGTCCAAAAGTTATGAAACCTACTAAGGTAACAAAAATAAAAGAATTATTATGTACATGCATATATATAAGGGGATCATACTATGGCATTAAGCTTCTTCCTGTTTGATTTGTTTGATGAAATATGACCTGATTATAGTCCTGATTGCAAGCATGTATTTCCACTTAAATCCAAACAAGAGTATTGTATCAACTAGGCATGATGTTTGTCAATTTTAATGTTTATTAGAGATTAACTGTTATGTGCTCCACATTCAATTCACATTAGAGTTTGTCCTCCGTTTGTGAATCAATTCATCAGTTTTTCACACTTAGAAACAATGTACATTAAGTTATAAATTCTATCTTGAGACAAATTTCATGTCTTATTAATGCTTTGTTGCTAAAGCTCTTTAGATAATATACAATTGATCACAATGGATTCTTTTGAGAGATTAGATATGATCATCATCAGGTCACCAGGTCTTTACTCATGTAAAACAGAAGTGCCTTCAACCGATGTCTTTGTTTACACAAAACAGAGGGATGATGATGATCATAATCTATACACCAGTTGGTTACGGAGGTATACCAAGTGTTTTACATAGTTATTTGATCATATCAGGATAAGACTTACTTGCTTGATCCTCAAAATGGTGTTTCCCACAGACAGTCACCTTTTCATTATGTTAGGCATGCTCTTAGTGTAGTTTCCACTCAAGATGAACCTACTCACATATCAAAGTACTTTTGATCAGATTTAAATTAAGTTAATTACACAGGAAGTAAGCAAAGGCATAGTGCACTATCATTTCCTAAACATATCACATGCTAATCAAAAGACACAATAAAGAAAGACTATATGTTTGTATTTTTATATGGTTTTCTGAATATTTTTGGATTTTATAGATTATTATTCATAAAGACAGTCACACGCTTTTCTTTGTTGATGATGATCAATCTAAGTTAATCATGCATAAAGACTCAATTAGAAAATTAAATCTAACTGAATCAAAGGCTTTAGTGAATAAATCAGCAAACTGATTTGTTGTGTCCACTTTGATTAACTTGATTAAACCCTTTTCTAAGCAATCTCTCAGAAAATGGTATCTGATTTCAATATGCTTTGTTTTGTTATATGAGACTTATGAATTCTGGTTGTTGGAATATATTCAACTTGAATGGATGATTCCAAGTTAGTCATATCCACTGATGTAGATGGAATCAGCTGTGATGATGAATTTATGAAGTAATCAAAGTGTTCTTCATGTTCATCATTGGAAGTAGAATGATTTTCTTCATGAGTCAGTACATCAGCTGTATTGTGAATATCTTCCACAGGAACTTCTATGGAAGTATTTTATGCTTCCGTAGGAGTTACAGGAACATCTACGGATGGTATTTATTGACTTGCTGACATCAAATCTTTGGAATGCAATGGATCATCTCCAATGTGTGGACATCTACTGAGGCATTATCTTTGGATGTAGGATGATCATCTGCGGATCCAAAGTCATTAGCCGCAGATGTAGTGTTTCCATCTGAGGATGTAGATCCATTTTGCTGGACTTATGCAACATTATTTTTGTTATTAGTTGTTCCTTGATCCATGATACTTGATGTTTGTGTTCTTGGAGGATCAGCTGATAGTAACACTTCATTCAGGTTTGGAGGAACAAATGGATAACATGTATGAGCAGAACCTGCATTATTCAAATTACTAGGGTTAAATGAGTCTGTTAGTGCATCTATATCAAACAACCATGATGATCCTTTTACAAATATAGGAAATAAGGATTCATCAAATGACATATTAGGAGTTTCTTCCACAATGTTTTGTTATGGAATGTAAATCCTATATGATTTAGATGTTGAAGAATATCCAACAAAGAAACCATCATAGGTTTTCTCTGAAAATTTTCCCAATTGTTCCTTTGTGTTTAAAATGGATACATGACACCCAAAAGCTCTAAGATATCCTATGTAAGGTTTTCTTTTGAATAAAAGCTCATAAGGTGTTTTATTATGTTCTTTGATAATTAATGTCCTATTTGGAACATTGCATGATGTGTTCACAGCTTTAGCCCAAAAGGTGATTGGAAGCTGTGAATCAGCTAGCATTGTTCTTGCTGCTTCAATGAGAGTCTCGTTTCTTCTTTCAGCAACTCCATTCTGTTGTGGAGTTATTGGTGCACTGAACTGCCTTGCAATGCCTTTATTCCTACAAAAAGAATCTAAGTCAGCATTAACAAATTCAGTCCCATTGTCACTTCTGAAAATTTTAACTTTTAAATCAAGTTGATTCTCAATCTTGATGACAAAGTCCATTAATGTTTCTGATGTTTTACTCTTTTTTTTAAGAAAAAGACCCATGTGAATCAAGTGAAATCATCCACTAGCACTAAACAATATTGCCTTTTTTCAATGCTTATCATATTGGTTGGACCAAAAAGATCCATGTGAAGCAATTTGAGTGGTGTAGTATTGGTACTGATGATTTTGGATTTATGGGACACTCTATGTTGTTTTCCTTTATAACATGAAGGACAATGGTTTGAACAATAAAACTCTTTCTTTGGCAGTCCAATGACTAGGTCATTTTTTACCAATTTATTCATGTTCTTCATGTTAGAATGAACAAGCCTTCTATGCCACAATTGAGATTCATCTTCTGATGACTTAGATAGCAGGCATGTTTCATGGCTTGTGAGTGCAGTATTGCTCATATCCAAAACATAGGTGTTTCCTTTTCATGGCTTGTGAGTGCAGTATTGCTCATATCCAAAACATAGGTGTTTCCTTTTCTTGATGCTTTAAGAAGAATCTATTCTTCTGGAACTAAAAACCCTGGCTTAAGAATGTAACAATTAGTGTTATCAACAATGTGGTATAATTTTGATCACAAATTTGAGACACACTCAATAAATTATACTGTAGATTTTCACAATAATTTACCTTTTCAAATTTGTGCACACCATTGGTTACCATTCCTTCACCAACTATTTTACCTCCCTTCTTATCCCCACCAAATGCCACATATGAGGTATTTTTATGCTGAGAGAACAATTTCCTGTCATATGCCTAGAACAACCACTGTCAACATACCACTTGTTGTCAGCTCTCCATGATTGTTCCTGCACATATAAAGAAATCAATTAGAATTGACAACCCAAGGCTTAATGATCTTGGGTTTGCCAGCAGTGTCTAAACTTTTTACTCCTTCATGAATCAGTCTTGAAGTTTCAGTATTAATTTTAGTCTTAATTGATTCATTCTGTGTTGTTTCTGGTGAGGATGATTCTGTTGAAGATGAGGTTGTTGAACTTGGTTTTGGTTTCTCAATCTCTTCTTCATTCACCTTGTCGTTATATGTTTATTGCTTTGGTTTTGACAATGAACCTTGATTATTGAAAGTTTCATCATCTTTTGATTTTGAATGAGGTACTTGAGTTCCCTTTTCAAAATTATCAAAGAAAGCATCATCAACAATTGTCTTCTTTTCAGTAAAATCCACCTTTTTGTGAGGTGTTTTGGATTGCTGAAATGATGTTCTTTTCTTTAAAGGTTTACCATTCGCAGATGTTTTTTCCTTTGGTTTTGGCTTTTGTTCTTGTTGCAGCTTCTTTGTTTTTGAGTCTTCATGACTGTCAGTAGATTGAGAGTCTGATTCAGTCATATCAGATTGTGGCTTCTTTGTGCTCTTTGTCTTGTTCTTTTTGTTAAAATAACATTCCTGAGTTGAATGATTATTTTTGTTATATATTGCATAATGTTTGTTGAAGTAGCAGTTAGAGGTCATGTGATTGTTCATATTGCAAATAGAACAATAACTGCTGAAGTAACAATCTTCAGTATTGTGATTTTTTATATCACACCATTTGCAATACATTTCCTCTGATTCTTTATCAGAATTGATTACTTTCTTTTTCTTATTCAGCTTTTGAGGCTTCAAGTCTTTTTCCAATTTTGTAGTTGATTTGTCCTTGCCTTTCCCAGGTACACTGTCAAAGGATTCTTGTTTACCATTTGCTAATTTCTACTGCTTGGAATTCATCACTTTTTGGTTTGATTTGTTGGTTGTTGCTTTTGTCTTCCACAGATCTTCTACTGATTCAGTAGATTTTGTTTTTCCACAGATCTTCTACTTAAGAAAGTTTCCTCTTCCTCTGACGATCTTAGATCGTTTCTTTTTCCCTTTTCTGCGGAAGATATGTGTACTTCCTCAGTAGATGTACACTGTTCAATTCCTTTAGTTGAAGGTTTTTGATGCTGATAAAGTTCTTGAAGACCTTCATTTAGCTGAGCTATTCTCTTGCAAATAGTCTTCAATATGTTTCTTTGTTTTGGAGGATATTGCAACTTTGTTTCTTCAAGAACTTTGGGAATGATTGTTTCAAAAGAAACATTCTTACCAATGTTCAGTTGATCATCATCATGTTCATCAGAACCATCCAAGTCATCACACTCATCAAAGTCAAATTCTGGGTCATTTTGTTTAATATTTTCTGATTTAGAAGACTCAGTTTCACTAACGTCAGTTTCATTGTTTTTAATTTGTTGATAAGATTTTGTTTCAATCTTGGTGCTTGGCACAAAATGATTTAACAAATTGTTTGTCATTGTTTAAGGTAAAGTTATGTAGTTATCATTTATAGGAGGTGCAACAGCATTATATCCCAACCCATACCTGTTCTTTGATTCAATATGAGAATTTAATAATTTCTCATATTGCTGAGATGAAAGTTGAAACTTCTGAAGTTTCACTTCAGTTGATGCATGATCAACCATGGATTTAGTTAAGGAAGTGGTCAGATGCTCAACTTGTGCTTTTAAACTGTAGTTTTCTGAAAACAAGTTTATCTAAATCCTTTTGTAAAGAGTTAATTTTTATTTGATATGATTTATGTTCTCTTACATGAGATTCATTCAAAATCATTGTTTCTTTTACTTTATCAGCTAGTTGTTGGGCATGGACTCTATATCTTTCAACTTTCTGAACACATACTGATGAACACAGTCTATCTCTTACCACCCTAGCCATGGGTGGAACTTTGTTCTCCATGTGGGCCATTAAAGCTTGATTATCTTCCAAGACTTCCTTCTTATTCATGCTCCAGTCACAGGTTCCATCTTATAGTATGATCAGCCCAGATTCTTTAGGATTACTAGGTCTTGCTGATTCATTTATGGCTGGTGGGGATGAATTGGTTAGCTGTGGTTGTCTGAAAGATCTTTGAGATGTTGATGGTTGATGAGATTGATGTTGATGAGACTGATGTTGCTGATGTTGTCTCAAGTCAGGATTTGATTGTTGATTACATTCTCTAGAGAAATGTCCATAGAGATTGCATTTTAAACATCTTACCTTTGACTTATCAACACCAATTTTTGATGTTTTACTTGCTGCAGCCAAATTTTTATTTCTTCTCAGGTACTGTTTAGCTCTATAAGCAATCATTGCCATTTGCCATTGAAGATCCATCTCCTCTACTACATCTGGATATAATTCTTCCAAGTCTTGCTGGCAAATGTTGGCTGATGTTAAAGAGCTTCCCAAGTAAGCTTGAAAACTTCAACTAAAAGCTCCAAAGGCTGCCTTTTGTTCTTTAGAGTCCAGAACCATAGTGATGGGCTCTACATGGTTGTTATGTGATGAAGACTTTGCTGATGATGTAGATGCATCGCTTCTATCATCAATTCTTCCCTTTTCCTTTTCTAATTTACTTTGAGAAGATTTCTTTGAAGGCTTTGATGCATAAAAACTCACTTCTTCTTCATCTTCACTCACAGTACAAGGCACTTCCAGCACTTTTGTTTCTTTAAAGTGATAAGGAGTGACATGTGTTCTCACACTCTTGTTTCTTGATTTTTTATCCATTTCAAGAGCCTCCACTTTAGCTACCAATATATCTAAACCAGTTGCTTTGAGGTCTATGGTGTTCTTGAACATGGACACAGTTTGCTTCCAACTTTCAGGCAAAGTATGGAGCATCTTTTTGTTTAATTCCTCATTTGTATACTTCAACTCCAAGATGTTCATCTCTGTTACAAGTTGCATAAATCTGTGGAGTTGTTGAGGAATTGATTCACCCTTAATATGATGAAAGGTTTCATATTATGAA
>BJCO01837023.1:0-17058 GCA_018326465.1 Flaveria floridana | reverse complement strand
TTTGAAAAGGTAACTACCCCAGGACTAAAGGTGATAGATGGAAACCAAAAGGCCAAACCGATTCTTAGATGGTTCTATAATACAGAGACTTTTGAGCTCAAATTGGTCCGAAATCTCAAACACTGCGATGAGGACATGATTTCTTTGTTTGGTGCTTTTGAATTGAAACTACTTCATCCAAGCGTTTTTGTCTATCCAAAAATTTGAGAAAGTATCACCAGAGGTTGTAGAGCAAGATAAAAAATATTTTTTGTCCATCATAAATGTTATGAATGCTGCTATGGAGAGAATATCTTTGAGAAAAGCTCTTCCATATGCAAATATTGTAAACAAATATATAAATAACATAGAGTTTATGCGTATATCTAGGAAAGGAGTATTGGAAGTATATTCAAAGGAAAGTTCAAATCCTATTGAATTATACGCCAATATTGATATCACTGGTCTTTCCAAAGAAACTCTAGAAAGAATGAGTCAAATGGAGATAAAAACTAATGAAGCACGTCCTGAACAAGGAATTCTTGCAGGAAAATTCAAGCCAGCTATTGCAAATGCTTTGAAGGATCAAGAGCAATTCAAGAAGAAGCCAATGTTCAAAGTAAAAGAAGAAGCTGAAGATTTCTTTGCAGATTAAAGATGAAGGTGCAAGAAAAGATAAAGACTGAAGAATTGAAGAATGAAGATGATAAAGACTCAAGATAAGAAGATAAAAGAAGAAAAAGAATGAAGCATGAAGATTTTGAAGACCAAAGACAATATAAATCTTAGGGGGAGTATTGTTAGTACTTCTTTAAAGATTAACATTTTGTCTTTATGTGTCTTTTTGTCTTTTGTAATAGTATAGGGACTAGTATTGTAATTAGTTAGTTCCTTTTTGTATTTATTGGTAGTATATATAGCATAGACTTGTGTAGGTTAGATAGACGAGAATCTGCTTACACTCTTTGTAATTGTCTTTGCTTTATATCCATAAACTCATTGAATTTTGTTGATATTGTGCTTTGATTTGATTACTTTGATTGTGTTTTTCATTGAATTATTAACTAATATCATCACAGATCTATACATTTTGATCCTATCAAGTTTCACAGAAACACTAGTTTCGCAGCGCAGACAGTAATTTCGCTAGCAATTTCGGCAACAATTTCGCTAGCCAGAAGCTTGAAAATACTTAGTTTCGCCGACAGTTTCACACGAAACAAGCTTGACCTTTCGTTTAGTGGTACTTTCGACAACAATTTCACTAGGAAGATGAACACAAGCACTGTTGAATTTTCGTTCAAGGTCTCTACTTTCGCAGAGATGTTGAAAATCAACTGCAAAGTGTAAAACAAGTGTAGTTTAACTGATTGATTGTGACAGTTTCACTGGATGATCAGCAGATTCGCTTGATGAATCTGAAATCCCCTTTTAACCCGATATCAATTTGAAATCACCCAAACCTCAATGGATTTGAGAAATGATGATTCACAGAGCATTCCCAACCAATAACAAGCAAAATTCAATCAAATTCCATATCAAATACACTCAAATTTGATCTAGGATTGATGAAATATAGATATTGAACAAAAACAACCAAAAACCTCAAACAATCAAGAGCACTAAGGCTCTGATACCATTTTGTTGGTCCATTTGATTGATTTTCAGTACAAATGATGAGTTAAGTCGTTCAATATCATAAACAATAACAAACAACAAAGATGAAGATGAATAAGAACAAGCAAAATGTATTCTAATATAAGCAATAATGATCCAATACAATTAAAAGAAGAAAGCTCAATATATTTCAGCGAAGAATAACTTACAAAGGTCTCTTGCAACATAAATATTTGATTAGGGTTTTTACAAGGATGCCAACAATGAACAAGATCAAATCTATATATAGCAGTCCTAGTTTCACAGACAGTTTCGCTGTCAGCGAAACTGTGCTGCCGAAACTATAGTTTCGCCCGGCAGAAACAACAGTTTCACCGGGTGAACTAAACAGCTTACTATGAGCGAAACTGCAGTTTCGCTCATAGTTTCGCTGGACTACAAAACTTAATAAAATGAACAACATTCAAAAGTAAACTAACATTAAACATATTACAAAGTAGTATAAACACAATCTAATCTAAGGTGAGTCCAACCTATACTTGATCTTCAGGGGGAAGGGATTGGTTATAAGGTTGTGCCACCACCACATGCGATCCTCTTAAACACAAAATGTCAACCTGTTAAAATAACCCTATAAAGGATCATGTGGTAACAACACCCCTAGTTAGTGATCCAGACACCACAGTTAACCATGTGCCTCCGGTTACTGACCAGGAAGCTACAACTTCTGGCACAAGAGATGAAGCTGTCATTGAAAAATCGGGATGATGAGAATAGCAATCCTACTCTTGGGCTGGGTTCAAAAGTTCATGTTTCAAGACCTAAAATTTCAAAACCAACTCATTCTAAAACTATTCATTAACAAAATCTCAACAAAATGACAGAAAAAGGTAATCAAAAGGTGAAACCAATTAAATTTGTTAAAGAAGGAGAGCAACCTCAACTAGAAAAGAAAGAGACCAACCTTAGACCTTACTCCCCCCCTCAAAAGATCTCCTACTCCTGTTGAATGGAGATCCTGTTATGGATGTGGAAAACGAGGACATATATCTCCTAATTGTCCTTATTATCAGACACCAAGATGAAAGGTTGAAATTTTTCAAGATAATAAATCAAGGTTTTCTACGTAAAAAGATCAAATACCTCTCCACAATACCACAGGCGACACAGTCAAGCCCCTGGCAAAGCTATGAGGACTGAGGTAAAACATGGTGATGAAAGCAAACAAAATGTTAAAACAATAAACCAGTCGTCTGTTTATCACAAACAGACCTTACACAAGACTGGTTTGTGGAAAGCCAAATCATCAAGTGTGTCTGAAAGTGAGGATAAGATGAAGAATGTTGTCTCTCTGACTTCCAAAGGACAGTGGGTGGAGTTTTTTATGTGTGATGCCTCTGGGAAACCCAATCTAGTAAAGGCTTGGGTCCCACTCCTGAACTAATCTTTTCTGTTTTATGCAGGTTATCAGCAAAAGTGCTATCACTAACACCTGGATTATTGATAGTGGGGCATCCAGGCACATGACCGGGAATCTGTCTCTCCTTTTCAATGTCAAACAAATCAAAGGGGGACATGTATCTTTTGCGGGAAACAAAGGATGCTATATAACAGCTCAACGTGAAGTCAGAAATAGGAAAGTGAAGTTTGATAAACTAAACTATGTTCAACAGCTGGAAAACAATTTACTTTCAGTTTCCTAAATCTCCAACAAGGGCTTTAAAGTAGCGTTTGATAATAAGAAATGCAATATTCTAAAGAAGGATTATGTTATCCCTAAGGAGCAAATTTTAATGTCAGCATCAAGATATAATGATTTGTATGTCTTGGATATGTCAAGAGCTTCCACAACTGAGTCAACTGCAAAGTGTTTCTTGTCTAAAGCCACAGAGAGGGATTCTATTTCTTGGCACAGGAGAATGGGACACATCAATCCCCAAAAGATGAATCACTTGGTTCAAAAATAATCTAGTTGAAGGCGTTACAGTAAAAAAATTTCAGCTTCCAGATTTCTATATATCATGCAAGAAAGGGAAACAAACCAAGAAATCTCACAAAGGAAAGAAAGTTCATTCTATTAAGATACCACTGGAGCTTCTGCATATGGATTTATGTGGCCCTGTCTGTACTAAGAGCATAGCTGGGGGCTGGTACTGTTTTGTGGTCACAGATGATTATTCAATATTTTCATGGGTTATGTTTCTTAAAGCAAAGTCAGAGACTTTTGAGTCATTCAAGAATTTGGTTACTACTCTGGAGTCTCTGTACAAGTTGAAAGTGAGGAAGATTCGTTCAGACAATGGCACAGAATTCAAGAATTAGTGGATGGAGGCTTTCTGTCGAGAAAAAGGGATTGTTCATCAATTCTCTTCTTCTTACACTCAACAGATGAACGGAGTTGCTGAACGCAAAAACTGAAGTTTCATTGAAACTGCAAGGACGATGTTGGCAGATTCAAAACTGCATGTTCAATTCTAGAATGAAGCAGTTGCTAATGGATGCTATGCTTTCAATCGTGTATTAGTTGTCAAACGTCATGGTAAAACTTGTTATGAGTTTCTTCAAAGGCGTAAACCGAACTTGGAGTATCTGGAACCATTTGGAGCTCCTTGCATGTTGCTGAAGAAAACTCAGACTGGCAAGTTTAATGAAAAAGTGGATGAAGGTATCTTTCTTGGATATAATATACCAGACAAACGAACTTACAATAACTCTACAGGTCAAGTTGAAGTGTGGTGCAACATTGATGTGCAAAGATACACCACCCCCCTTGCTGGAAAAGGTCCATCATTTTTCTTTGATTATGATGGATTTTTCAAGTCATTCAATCTTCCTCCTGAATATTCCAATGATGAGGTGGATGCTCAAATGATGTATGACGTTCTGAACACTCCTAATCCAGACTCGACTACGGCTCCAATCGATTGCATTTCTGGGTCTTCAGGGGTAGATTTAGAACTCAGTGATCACTCTTAGAAAATAAGCAGGCTGTAAATGAAAATGCAAGCAATGATGAACATGTCAGCCCAGATGAAAGTACACCTTTAGGTGAAAATGAATTGGTTGATTCCTCTGGGGCTAGTCACCCAATAGCCACAGATAACGAACTATTGATTACAAACCTGAATAATGAAATGGTCGTTCCTATAACTCCAGTGACAAGGATTAGTGCGAATCACCCCCGGACAACATCATCGGGGATCTTCTCTCTAGGGTACAGACAAGAAATCAATTGTACAAAGCTGACTATGCAGCTGTGATGGAAAAGGGATACATTCATAATGAGGCATATAAGGGTTTTGTTTCTCAAGTCGATCCCAAGTATGTAAGTGATGCCTTGAAAGATGAGGCATGGGTTAATGTGATGCAAGAAGAACTTCTACAGTTTAAGAAGCTAGGTGTTTGGACACTAGTGGATAGACCTAAGGGTGCTAAGGTAATCGGTAGGAAATGGGTTCTTCGTTGCAAGAAAGATGACTAGGGGGCATTATTAGAACAAGGCACGGTTAGTTGTTCAAGGGTTCATACAAGTTGAGGGTGTGGACTACAATGAGGTATTTGCACCAGTGGTAAGGATGGAGGCAATTAGGATCTTCCTAGCTTATGCATCCTACATGAAGATCAAAGTATATCAATTCGATGTAAAGACTGCATTTATACATAGTGATATCCATGACACAGTATACGTCAGTCAACCCGAAGGATTCGAAGATCCTTATCATCGGGACAGAGTTTATAAGTTGGACAAGGCTTTGTATGGGCTATATCAAGCCCCTCGAGCCTGGTATGAGAAACTCTCCATACATCTGCTGAAACATGGCTTTCGTAGGGGAGTGATTGACTGCACATTATTTATCAAAGAAAAGGATGGTGATTTACTGATGGTTCAGATATATGTAGATGACATAATCTTCGGTTCCAAAAACGAAGCCTTATGTAAAGAATTTGAATCTGTGATGAAAGCTAAATTTGAAATGAGTGCCATGGAAGAAATAAAGTTCTTTCTGGGATTACAGGTGGATGAGACACCTACTGGAATCTTTCTACATCAGACTAAATATGTGGGGGACATTCTGAGTCGATTTGATATGGAGAAGGTAACGATTGCTGGTACCCCTCTTGCCACGAAGCACGATGTGGCTCCTGATGAAAATGGGGATCTGGTAGACACCACCATGTATCGTGAAATTATTAGATCTCTAATGTATCTCATAGCTTCTCGTCCTGATATCATGTATGCCACGTGTCTCTGTTCCAGATATCAGTCAAAATCGAAAGTAAATCATCTAATCGGGGTGAAGAGGATTTTTCATTATCTGAAGGGTACTCCAACACTCAGGTTGTAGTATGCCCATGATGATGACTTTGAACTTACTACGTATAGTGACTCAGACTGGTGGTTGTAAGATGAACTACAAGTCAACAACTGCAGGGTGTCAATTCTTTGGAAGGCGGTTAGTCATATGGCAAAGTAAGAAGCAGACATCTGTTACTCTGTCAACTTATGAAGCTGAATATGTTGCTGCTGCAAGTTACTGTTCTCAAATCATTTGGATTCAACAGCCAATGCGGGACTACGGTTAGCAATTTACTAACACTCCTATTTTTGTTGATAATTCTGCTGCCATAGCTGTAACTAAAAATCCGGTACAACACCCCAAAACCAAACACATCGGAATTAAATATCACTTCATACGTGACTGTTTTGAAAAACATTTAATCGATGTGATTAAAATTAATACGGATTTTCAGCGCGTCGACCTCTATATAAAACCGTTTGACAAACCGAGATTTTATTATCTATTAGAGGTTAATGACTTCAAAAAGAAAGACGATGTGATTCAGGAAAAATCAAGTTCATTGTCCGTCAGTATGTTTCGCAGTCTTTAATTTTTTCTGTCAAATTTATTTTATTTTATTTTCTGTCTTAGAAATATCAAAAACATAAAAAGATTTTTTATTTTAGAATTTTAGGGGGAGAATGGTTTCAGGTTTAGTATTTATTACATAAAAAGGGGGCGGGCGGGCAGGTAAGCTTAAAAGCAAAGACATCAAATCCGAGAAATTGATCCAGTACAATGGAAAATGATAGTACACAGGCATCGAATCGTTTGGGACACCAAAAAGATTTTTATTTTTGAAATATTATATTAAAAGTCATAGAAAATTAGAAGTCTGAGAAGTCAAAGCCTAATAAGTTGAAAACTGATAGTAAGCTAGTCTGTTACTGTGGTTACATGGAGAAAGTATATCTAGGGGTTGCATGTCCATTATATGATGTATCGGTAGATTCAACACAATAGACTAGTAGACATCATTGGTGAATCACTTAAATTAAATCAATCAACATATTGTGGGTTCCTATCTTATCCCTGGTCTGCACAATCAATAAATTTCCAATAAGGGGTGTGGAGCGAAAAAAAGAAAAAGAAAGCCACAATGTGTGCTAATGACCAAAAACATGAGCAATGCATATGACAAATGTCATAAAGCTAATCAAGTGAAACACAATCAAGCAAATAAAAATGTCGTTGCAGCATTAAATGTATTATAAAGTTGCTCTAACAAGAAGATTGGAAGTGTGCCTCTCTGTTGTGCGATGGCACTGATATGAGGATAAGCATAACCTATATATTGTAAGAATTCATTGTTGTTTGCACCTCTCTACTGTGCGATGGCACAGACCTGAGGCTTGGCATCTCTTAGAAAGCTCTTAGAATAGTCTCTTCTTGACAAAAACCCATAGACCGCTCAAATATCTCCTGAGGAAGGTTGATTACCATATAAGCGTGGGATCCACAAATACTTGTTGAACTAATACACCTAAATTATTACTAATGTGTGTCAAAAATCTATGTATAGATTTAAGTGGACAAATATACTGACAATCATCATGGCTGCATCTCTCGATGTTCAAAATCAATGTGTGCTATAAAACAGCTCTAGCATGATTTCCTGTTAGTGCTTTTGATCTTAGATGAATGAGAGTCTGTGAATCGTATACATAATGTGCTCTGTTGTCAATATAAATGCAAAAGGTCCCAAATGATTGCGTTTTATAACTTTCTCATTCCATGTGAATCGTTTAAGTGATGTTAAAATGCTTTCAACCATTCTCAAATGAAAAATATAAAAATATGTCTTATTTTAGTTTTATTTCAAGTTTTTCCTGCTTTAGTTATGTTTGTATTTAGTCGATGTCGGACTATGCAACAAGACTGAACTCTGTGAATGTCACATAATGAACCGAACGTTAACTGTGGAAAGGGTGTTTCTGAAAGATAAATAGGTCACGTCTGAGGTGATTAAATGATTTTTAGTTAAAAGGATCACGTCTAAGGTGATTAAATGGTTTTCATTTAAAAGGATCACGTCTGAGTTGATCAAATGGTTTTCAGTTAAAAGGATCATGTCTGAAATGATCATTGGTCAAAATGTCATATATCAAAGATAACTGTGTGAAATTCTGAGCCAAACGAAGTCAAATTCATAAGAGTGTGGCCAAATCGTACGACTGGACCAGGAGTATGGCTCAATCGCACGACCGGACCAGGAGTATGGCCCAATCGCACGACTGGAACATGAGTATGGCTCAAGAGCACGAATGGACCATGAGGATGGCCGAGTCGCTCGATTGGAAACCTTAGTATGATCAATTTGTCTCAATCGCACGATTGGGGAATGCGCATAGGTCAATCGTACGATTAAACCTCAGTCGCACATATGAACCATGCGTATGGGTCCAGTCGCACGACTGAAATTCACAATAGTATAAAAGGAGGTTCAGTCGGTCGTAACCCTACACTTGGTTTCAAATTCTCTCAAATACCCGACTAACTATAGGACCCCTTTTCAAATTTTTTCTTGTGATTTCCCTCGATTTCTCGATTGCTAACGGTTCCGCGTTGATCTACAGGTACTTTCAAAATGAGAACATGATGTAATGTACCCAAAATCGAGCAAACAATTCCAAACGTTTAACATCACACAACACCAAACTAACAACATCAAATTGGACCTTTAAATGAAATTAAAAGTGCATTTAATCTATATCTGGTGTTATAACAAGTCTTGGTGCATCTAATGACAGTAATCTTGATATGGTTATTGCTGATCTGAAGAAAATTCGAGCTTTTGTGCTCGCACAGTATGTATACGACTGGACATACTGATGAACTTCAATCGCACGATTGAACCATACGCATGATTCAATCGCACGATTGAATCAATCGGTGCTTCAGTCGCACGACAGGTTTAGTCGTGTGACAAGGTACACGATTAAGCTCAGTCGGATGCTTAATCGCACGACTGAGTTCAGTCGTATAGTCCAATCGTACGATTGAACCGGTAAGATAAAACCTGTTTCAAATTCAAATGTTTCTTTCTTTTGAATTGGTCTAACTTGTTATTCAAATGGTTGTTGTGTGTGTTACAGTGAAATGGCGGAAAGGTGGACCATGAGTACTAAGCACAACATTTGTGCTTACTTGAACACCACATCGAGGAATGCTGCAGAGTTTGTGGGTGTTATAGAGTTTCTAGTCCGATCCAGGATATACCGAGTGATCTCTACTTTCTGTACACCTTACCGATCCCTACAGCAAGCGTTCTAGGAGAATGCTATAGTGGATCGTTCAGTTGAGCCATTTAGGACCAGGAGCTCCATTTTTGGTCAAGATATAGACATAGCTGAAGATGACTTGAGGAGGGTACTGGATCTGGGAGATGATATGGATTATCCGACCAAGCTTCATCCCTTGACTGTGAGGGGATGTTTCTTGAGGATTAAGTATGCTGGCAACATCAATGCTGGCGTGCTTAATAAGAGCAATATGTGCCCTCCCTTTAAGTATTAGCACATGTGATTCTAAAGTGCATTGCTTCTAGATACGGGGTTTTTGATGAGCTAAGTGATCAGATACAGAATGCATTTATGGCGTTAGTACTGAACCACCCGTTCAGCTTCTCCAAGATGTTCTTCAATTACATAACGGAGAACATAGAGGCCAAGGGGAAGGAGAGTTTCTGCATGTATCCTAGATTTCTCCAAATTATCATAAACGAGAAACTCCCAAACCTGCCAAAGAACAGTGATGATGAAGTGGCCTTAGAGGTAATGGATGATACTACACTAGGGAAGATGAAGGTTTATAGGGGAAAGCAGACAAAGCCCCCAGTGAGAAGATTGTTTGGGCATCTAGCCAATGCTGGATATGTAGCTCCAGCTAGGAAGAAATGGCACCATGATGATAGTGACTCCGATCTTGAGCATATTTTGATTCCAGATGATGAGGATGCTGATGATGATGATGATGACCCAGATGAGGGTCATAGAGGTGGTTCATCTGCTGCGGGTAGCTCTGGCCAGTCGACAGTTCACCCAGTTCCCCCACTATGGAAGATCTGGGTGATTTTGACTTGGGAGAGGAATCTGAGGACTCAGAAGAAGAGCCTCTTGCTAGACAAGTAGGTAGCAAGTGGGTTGCTACTGAGAGAGGGAAAGAGGTGGTTGGTACACGCTAGACTTGTTAACAAGGTGTAGACACTAAGGATACTGATCCGTCCTACACACCTGAACAGTTTATCTATGCACAGGGATAGCTCCGGTGGCTAAGGGAACAAGGAAGAAGAGAATATCCTAGCCTTATGGAAAGAAGGGAAAGAGCCAAAGGATTGTCTTGATGAGTTCTCCCATGCCAACTCACACCGTACATGCTACATCCCCTGCCACTACCACCATTACAACCACTACCAGTGACTCACCCACTACCACACAAATACCCACATCAGCCTCACCCTCAAAGCCAACACCACACCTCCACAAACTATTCCTATTCCTACACCCATGTTCATTACCTCAACCATAGAACCTACCTTTACATAATCCGACACCTCAACCTCCCATATTCCTCCTTTCCAGAGCACTACTCTTCCCATAGTTGGGTTAGAGGAACAGGTAGCAAGCCTTAACAGGCTAGTTCTCAAGCTGTTAGCTGCTGATGACCTCCGAACCAACCAAATCAGTCAACTGATGTCTATGAATGCAGCACAGGGCAAGCAAATTGTCAAACTGGCTAAGAAGAACGAAGTCCATGAGCGTGCTTTAGTTCGAGCTCATAAGGCCCTTCAAACTTAGAATGAGCTAGTGCTGGCATCCACCAAGAAAATCAAGGATCTTGATTATGCTGAGGCTGAAAGGGAAAAGGGTGGAAATGTTAAAGATTAAAGGAGATGGAGGTGATGATGACGATGATGATGATTCTAGTGATGATGAATCAGATGATGAGGATGATGAGGAAGAGTTGAATGAGACTGGAGAGGAGAAGAAGAAAGATGATGAAAAGGAAAACAAACTAGAAGGTGATGCGAACGCGTCAGCCTCAAATCAATATGAGCAGGAGAGGCGGACTAAGAAAAATCAAGATCAGGGAGCTTCCTCCTCTGCTCCCCAAGCTAGAAAGCCTCAAGATAAAGATCAAAGTAATAATTAAGAATGTTTATGTAATTTGAAATCTATTGTAATTGAAAATTGTATTATATTAATAAAAATTAAGATAACTTTTGTTTAATCCCTTGATGATTCCTTAATAGGTGCTTTATTGATCATTCTATTTAACAGATACAAGTCAACATAGAAATGATTTCGATGTTGCTCCCCTTCAGCAAATTAAGTCTCAGCTCACAATGATTCTTGATTTGCAAGGGATAGTAAGAAGATCTGTGAGTTACACACCTGAAGAGGGGGAGATTATTCATGACTTAACTGACAAACAGCTTGCAGATATGTTCATATTAAATCCTAGTGAGATTGTGAAAGATGCTCCTGAAATTGATGTCATTAGTGATGAGGAGTTACAGGGAGTTGATGAGATAGAGATTAAGGATGTAACTTCTGAGCAGTATCCTCAATATACATATATTAATGGAGAGGCTATTCCAGATTTGGGTGAATCGTTTGTAAGTGGAGCTTTTGACAAGGTAGATGAGAAGGTCAAGGAGAAAGAAGCTGCAGAAAGTAAAGCTCAGGCTGATGATACTAATGTGGAACAAAGGAAGGCGGAATAGGTTGCTTGTCTATCTGAGATGAAAAATCAGAGAAAGCCCCCTAAGTAGAATGCCTATACTAAGTTGTATAAAGTAAAAAGACATCAAAAAGTATCTGGTAAGATCATCAGCTGGGCATATTTTGAGGATTTGAATGTTTATGCAGTAAAAAGGGAGAAAGGGATTGAGTACTACACACATCCACATGATCTGAAGACTCTCCCTAGTTTCGAGATGAACAGACTAGCATGCCTGAACCTGCTATATGTAAACCCGAGAAAAATGTCAGGATGGTTTGAAAAGGCATTGAAGAAGGAATACCACAAAATATGGGTAAACTTCAAACCTCAACATCCGAGGAGGTTTTTACACAAAACTGAAGTTGACACTATTTCTGAAAGACAAAAGGTGGTGTTGAAGTGGAGTCCTCCGAGAACTATGTCTAAGATCCCATTAAGGGAAATGCCATATGACTTCACACCTTATTTCAAATGGTGGTATTATGATTGGAGGACAGGTGAATCGGTTATTATGCTGAACCGAGATGGAAAGATTAAAACGATTAGGGTATTTGACCCTATGTGGCTTATCAACTTGTCGACAGATGATGTCTATACTTTATACAAGTGGCCACTATTCTATGATACATAAGATATTATACAAGCTCTACAATTTCAGCACGTGATCAGACTCTATTTTGCATTTGAGATTCATGCTAGAGTCTCAAAAAAGGAGAAGTACAAGAAGTTTGAAGAGTATGAGAAGAATGTTAGACAATAGAGTAAACTAGGTCCAAGGGGGAGTTTGTTGATACATGATGTCCCTAATTTATTGTACTTAAACGTTTATGTCTTTCATTTCTTACATATGTGTAATACAAGGGTATTATTGTAATATGATATATGTTTGGATATCTATTTACTATTGATTATATTGTATTCTTATAATGTTTATTACTACACACTTAACTAAACATTATATATAGGTTTGTAGTAGTCATTCATAGTTCTGAGTTAATAATGACTCAGAAATGTGTTTGACTTAGTCTTGTGGTCATTCATGATAATGGACCATGCTTATGGACCAGTCGCACGACTGAACCAGGTGACTGGATCAGTCGCACGACTAAGTCATAAGATTGGTTCAGTCACATGACTAAACCAGGCAACTGAATCAGTCGTACGACTGAGTCATAAGACTGGCCCAGTCACACGACTGAAACATTCGTAGTGTTCAGTCGTGCGTATGAATCAATTGCTTGACTCAGTCACATGACTGAACCATGCTAATGGCTCAGTCATACGACTGTACACTGCAACCTATAAATACCACGTAATTCTGGTAAAAAAGAGAACACTTCGAATTCTATCACACCCTAGCCGTCCAGAGAGTTCTATCTTGTTCATCAAAGTTCATAGTTCTTCCCGGATCATTCTCTACTCCTTCTTAACACTGTTCTATCGTTAGATTAATCCGGGTTTTCGTTCTCACTGATTGGATCGCCAATCAAATAGGATTCGGCACTATTTGATCTGGTTACATGTTGAATCTGTTAGTAATCCGTCTGTACACGGTCCTAACATGAGCTAGCAACTCTCAATGAGTTTTGAACCTCCTTTCATTGTACTTGCAAGACTTTTCATTCATCCATTCTTTATGTTCCTCTTTTATTATCATTAATCTTTCACTTTCATTATGATAATACTTTACCTATACGAACATAAACACACCACGTAAAGTCACATGATAATATATAATATGCAACATGAAAACAAACCATAAACGTACATATAATAAGCAAAGACAAGCCTCAAGTCAAACCATGGGGACTATTGGGGCGCATGAGCCCCTCTTAGATTTTCTAAGGCAAATTTCCGGGCGCATGGGCCCTGTTTGGGCGCATGACCTGCATTAGGCGTTTCTAAGTTAAGTTTTCAGGCGCATGGGCCCTGTTTGGGTGCATGACTGCCTATTATGCATTTTTCAGACTTATTTTCAAACCCAATCAACACTTTAGCCTGTCCATAACTTATACCTATCATTCTAAGTGTTACCAACCCATATATAACCATAAAACACAATCATACATACACAAATACATGTGGATACATATACAACAGTTGTAAAATGTTTTAAATATGCATTTTCAGCCCTAAAGAACTTTTAAAAACATAAAACTAGGGTCTATAGCTCACCTAAAGTAGTCTTCAAGCAAACCTTCACCAAACTTGAAGTTACCAAGAGTGTTAAACACCTAAAACAAACCACAACAAGTAGCCAAACACATAGAACACCAAAAACACATAAAACCTTTACCAATTTTGCGCATTTCAGGCCTTTCTTCTCACAAAACCGAGAAAAAGCTTCACCTCTTCTTCTTCTCCTTTTTCAGTCGACTGATGGATGTAAAAAAGTAGATTGCATGGGAGGCCATACCTCTTTTTAACATAAAATATAAAGTTTTATCATTTCTACACTTTGGTCCCCTTCATTTTGACTCATTTTTCTTTCTTTCAAGATAATTTTATTTTCTTTTCTCATTGCTTTTCTTTTCTTTTAATTTGACAAAAGTTTCGGGTGTCACAACATTGTATTAACTACCACAAGACCTCAAGATCCCTATGAAATAACACTAAAGTGGTAGGTTAGCACCTTTAACAGAATAAAAATAAAAGTTAAAATGTAATAATAATAATTTGTTAAAGCTATGTATGAAATAAGAAAATATGCGTTTGAAGAAATAATTAAAGAAGCCCTCAACAAAATGATGGTTTCAAGAAAGCAACTTTAGTTGCTAGCCATTCAAGAGCATTTACAGTCTATCAAGGATCTCCAAAATTAGATGAAGCATGACCTCATAGTTTAGGGGAACTACTATTCGGTGTACTAGAGGAATTGGCTAAGGCAGCATTGGTCAACCGGAAGTCAATGCGAAATCCTAGGTGAAATCCAAGATAGATGCTAAGAAGCAGCTGCCAATTAAGTTAAGAGAGTACAATGATTAGATAATGAACCCACTTCAGCTAGTTAGGCATTAGTTTCTAGAATCATTCCATATACTAAAGTTCCATTTACAAGGTAGATGCGTACATTAGCACTGCTAAAGCTCCTGTGTAAGAAGTTTTCCCCCCCATAGTAATTCAAACCCCCACTCCTCTCTTAATTGTAGTTGTTAAATCTAAAATGAAGCTTGGAGATAACTCCATGAGAGTTGCTCAATCTCTGCAGCTAGAAGAAAGAAGGTATGATCTCAATTGTAGTTGTTAAATCTAAAATGAAGCTTGGAGATGACTCGATGAGAGTTGCTCAATCTCTGCAGCTAGAAGAAAGAAGGTATGATCTCAAAAAAATGGAGTTTGTCTCTAGATGAGTTGAATGCAAAAGTTAGACAAATCATTTTAGAAGAAATGAATACTACGGCTGATTAGTTGAGAAAGAAAAGGAAAAATCAAAAGATGATGAGAAAAGCAAAGAAGAGAATATCAAGATGGATAAAGAAATATTTACCAAAAAAAGATAGATAAAGCAAAAATGAAACAATATTTGAGACTCTATGGGTACTATGGGCAAAGAGTTATATCTATGAGTTTATCCACCATTGATCACCATGTTAGAGTGATAAAATTAAAGGTAAGCAACTACCCTCATCTGAAAGAGTCTATGTAAAATGGAATGCTAAGGTAACATCAAATAAAAAATCATAACCAAGCATTGTTCGTATTTCAACTTTGGTCAAATCAAAATAAGATCGGCCATAAAAGAAATTAAGATTATGGACAAGCCTATAATGGGTAAGAATAAAAAGGTAAAAATTATTGACCCTACTATTTATAAAAGGCTGATGAAGGGCACAAGACTAAATTGTAATATATTCAAAATGGATATGATTCAATACATAGTAACAAGGGAAATTGGTATAGCTACTATGATACTATAAATGAGACTCTAGATATACGTTTTGATTTTATTGAGCAAATAGTCATGAAATTGAGGACCTTTAGGATAAGGAATGAACCATCATAGCTGCTACTAAAGAAACTATCATCTGTTGTACACCTTATATCAAGGGATGAATGGATTGAGTCTCCCCAAGCTCTATATGATGCAATCATAAAATAGGATTATGATGGTAAGAAAGATGAATATATTATCTATTTACAATAACAATTGGGCTGGTAGCATATAAGACATAACAACTTGCTACTTAAACCGATTTAATTTTGAAAACCTGATCAGACTTTGGTTAATCAACAAGAATGGGTCTAAATAAGATTATGAAGTTGCAAAAATGTTAATGATAATTTATATAGAGCATTTTGAACAAGTAAATAGAGTTAAAAGAGCATGTGGAGCAGGAAAAAGGTTGAATATGGTGCCTCTAGTCACAGATGATCAAGTTGTATTATAAAGTTATGATCCAACAACTGCCATGTATAAATTATAAGAGCTTTCGAAGGACCTGAAAAACTGATTGTGTAGCAAATAGTCAATCTAGATGAGTATAGTATCAAGGATTTGTAGGACTGCCTCATATTGATCCACTAAGGTGGTGTTTGTTTTTTAGAAAAAGAGCTTCTAAAGCTCTTTTGTTTGCGCCAAAAATAGGCGGGCAGATGTTTGAGGTCTGCAGAGTGTTTGTTTTTTTGAAGATGTTTCATTAAAAAACGTCTGCGTGACCTCTTCTTGGAGAAGAGGTGGAATAATGTCTTCACACCTCTTCTAACCTCTTCACAGTTCATTTCCCCAAACCCCTCTTCACCAGATTCCCTCTTTCTTTCTCTCTCTTTTCGTCTTCAATTCTCCTCTCCGGCAACCCTAAGAAACCCCACAAAACAACCCCTTTTTCTTGCTGCAAAATCACCATGGATGACGATGTAGTCCACAGAGTTTTGCAAGAAGGTGGTCGCGATTACTATCAACAGACACCCTCTACTTCCTCATCATCACCGTCGATTCTTCAGTCGCTTCCCCTTCACGCGGTTGGTTGATTTTGGGTTTTGGGTTTCGTGCATGCCAACTGTTTGATGAAATTACCCAATGAAAGTTATCATCTTTTTGTGTTTGGGATTATGGCCAATTGCATTGTTGTCGTGATTAGTTCGATTGAGGGGTGTGTGGGTTGATTTTGTTGTTGGATTAACCGTTTTGTAAAATGATCTTTCTGTGCTTTTTGGTTTTGGACTTTTGATTTGAAGGGGTTTAGTTTTGACTCCCAGTTTGTTAATAATGTGACCTTTTGTGAATTTGGGGGAGATTTTTGATACTTGCATTATGCTGAGTTAAATCTGTATCAAATGAACCAATGTCATTTTCACATTTGAGAAGTTTTTTGGTTTGTTATGATCTTGAATTCTTGACTAGTTTTAGACAGAAAAGTCAAATTGAGTCTGTTGTGTAGTTGCATTTAGTTAGATTTTT
>BJCO01837021.1:0-11177 GCA_018326465.1 Flaveria floridana | reverse complement strand
TGCATGACGACTTGTATATACGCATTAACTTATTGTACCTCACAAAATATAGATCGTTTCAGCAAAAAGTTTACAACCAAATGTTTAAAAATAAAAACAGATTAAATTGTAGTCTCAAAACGTTTTTTAATGTGATATATTAAAAGACAGAGCTGAAATTTTAAAACATATTAAGTTTTTTAGGTGTATGGGTAGATAATATAAAATTTTATGCAAATATTAGTAAGTGTAAGGTTATTGTGTAACTAATTATAAGGGGTAGTGTGTAAATAATGTTATAAATACTATTTTACCCTTAAAAGTTGTTGTATCTTATGCATTGAATATAGTAAGTGTTCTTAATTTTTTGGTATCTTAAAATACCCCTTTCATATGCTTTATATATAATATAGATTACTGGTTGATTTAACCTGTCATAACGAATTGACTAAAACTAAGAGAGTAATGTGATTTTGCAATTTTCATTAACAGTGTTTTTTAAAGATAAAGGTAGAAATATGTTTAATTTCACCACTAGCTAAATATATATCTTTAAATTCTTCTAAGTTTATGTAACTTTAATGTATTTTTATTTTGTAGAGAAAAACTCTTTTAATTTGAAAATCTTTGATGTATTTTTATTTCTCTACACATAAATCACATCAATAGGTCTAGATTTGTATGCTCTTTATTTTGATACAAGGTTTATCATGAAACATGTTATAAAAACTATAATGTTTTCTTAAAGATTTTATTAAGTATTTTTGTATACAACATTGCATCTAATAAACTCAATGATGCATCTAAAACGACACATAGACAAAGGCAACGCCCCGAAACCTAAAAAGTTTGCAACAGTCAAGCATGCATTTGTTTGCATAATCCTTTACAAAAATTGCCTATACAATTGCAAGGTTACCATAGTATTAAAAATTAATTTTGAGGATCAAGTTGAAACTAGTCCGGATCACACAAGGGAAACTGTTATGATGTTGAACCAAACCGGAAAATCAAAAGTTATGAAAAGAAATTACTAAAACATGATCGATCTAGGTCGGTTGGGTACCAATGTTGATCCTATTTAGAAGGACCATGAACCAAATATGTATCCCAATTTGAATAATATAAACCTAAACCAATGTCATATAACATTTAAAATATAGCCAAACGAGAAAAGACAGTGATCCTGTTTTAGAGTAGATTCATAACTGAAAACAAAAAAAAATAAAAAAAGAAACAAAAAAACCGTTCAATAAATAAGAGAACGGACAAACTAATTGAAATTTTGATTAGAAGGAATAATGGTTTGTTTATTCGGTTCCAATTTTTCACACCTCATTTGTCATAATGAAATTTAGAAAAAGCTAATTATGGTTTAATTATTGAAAGCTAACTCCAAATACGTACAACCTTAATCCCTTGTTATGAGTCTTAATTATGAGTCTAACTCCAAATACCTATGACTGGTAGAACAAAAAAAAATCAATAATGTAATTAAACTAATTTTCTCAATCATGTCACCGGTTTAGTATAAAAATATATGTTAAAATGGTAAGTAGGAACACACATATTTGAATAACAAATAATATAAAAGTTTAGTGACATATTTAACATCAAAATGTTAGCTTAGTAACTCACTTCTTAAAGATAAATAGAAAAAAAATATATTTCTTACATTCAAATAAAAAAAATTGTATAATATTTGAAAATGTTTCCATATAAAATTAAAGAAGAATTACATATATCTCTTTAAAAACTTACTAAATTACATATTTATTCAAAACACAAGTTTACAATGCATAATCACAAGAGTCTTTAAGCATAACTTGAAAATATATGTAATTATGAAAGTTTAGAATGGGATATAGTTAATTGCATTTAAAATTACAATAAAAAAAGGGAAGTGAGGTTATGGTTTCCAAAAGTGAAAAGTGGCCCCTAGGCTAGGTTGCATACAAAGCTCCCAACCACATGTGGGAAGAGTTTTGGTGTTCCACACAAAGCCAAATCTTGTTCCCATTGTTAGTTGCATTTATCCCAAATTCCAAAACCAACTACATTGAACAGAAAAGCCAATCATACAACACTCCAACAATATCAAAAGATACAAGATAGAAAAAGAAATGCGTGATTTAGACTTGTCCACATTTTCCCAATCATTTCTTTTCCTAAATTCTCATGTTTTTATTCATGTTTTTCTATTCCAATTTATAATGGTCCACACACCACACTTTTATAAAAACATCAATTGATTATTATACAAACTTTCTTTTAAAGACCATTTGTTGGTTGGTTATACATCAAACTAAGTTAATCAAGTTTAAGCTAGATGTCTCTCTAGTAACAGTCTTTTTATCCTATGTAATAGATATAATATTTATTTTCATATTTACTCTTTCTAGACTCTAGTGTTAGATGAATTTTAGTGGGTGTGTTTTTTTATAAGTGGTTAGCCGAGTATTGGTTGACCTCTTAAATTTTTCGTAGAAAAATTCTCGTGATTATAAAAAATTTGTAAAGAAATAATTCTATGTTTGAAAACAAGAAGCAACTCTCATCAACTTCTTTCTAAATTTCTTTTGTTATAAACTTTTGTCAAAGTGAATTGAAGAGAATAAATTAGATTCTTGAAACTTCCACCGGTTATCTTGACATGAGATGTCTTGCATAAAAAATGAAAATTGCTCAATGAAATATTATTAGATACATTAACAATGTTTTATGATTCATCAGACGTAATTTACGATAGTAAATCAATAAAAAATAACATAGATTGCATCCCAAGTTATTACTCTTGTGATTGAGATTCATACAACCCTCTTATAGCTGGTATATTTTTTTTTCTTTTTCCTTTTCCCTTATTAGAGTTAGGTATAACTTTTTTTTATTGTTTTTAAGATAAAAATAAAGTTTACTTTTATTATATTTTCTCTAGACTCTAACAGTAGCTATCCAATCAGTAAGATTATACTACGAACATACTAGAGATTTTATTGTGAAATTATACTGGATATGTTTGTTTGCTATTTTGATTTATATATCCAGGTAAATTAAATGATAGAAACTTACAATAATCTATAAATAACTTGGTGAAAAGTAATGAACTTTGCTAATAAAGAAAACGAGGAGAACATGCATATGAAAACATAAAACTTGTTTAAAATGGCAATTTGCATATATTAAACACTATCATTACCTAAAAGAAATGCATTTCAAAATCAAGGGAATCAGAGAGAACAAATGACATAGGAGAAAAGAGGCATAAAAATGAAGCTTTACAATTGATTGTTCAAAACCAAACAATACATTATACAAATGTGCTAGATCAATAATCAAAAGTATATATAACTATAATATTGTCAATAATAATAAGAATAAGAAGAACATTACAGTGTTTGTAACAACAGTAAACCATACATGAATGCCTTCTTCCCTTTCAACATCCATGATCTGCTGAAGTTACCTTCACTAACAATGATCACAACACTTCATTTGGTCAAATTCACTACGAATTCGTGCCAACAATCCCGCTAATAACCCATGTGAAATCACCATTATACCCTTTGCTAGAGACAGCGACACCCCTTTAAACACCCATGATCAAGTTCACCATATTCTTGAAAATAATCTATTTTTACCCGACAACGTGTTGAAATTACCATTTTACCCCTACCCTAGAGCCTTGACTCTCTCATCCGCCTTCATATGTTAAAACATCAACAAAGTGCACTGAATTCACATGAAAAACCAAGAAAACTAATATAGTAGTAGCAGTAAAAAGGTCTAAAGCTTTGTGTTATGTATGTCGTCTTCTCTAGTCGAAAAGTTAAATTTTGAACCGAGTAGGGTGAGGGGATCATCTATGAACAAAAAGGTTCAAATCAAGAGCTCACAAAGCTATTAATCTCATCCATCAGTGTGTAAAAATGTTCATTATTAGGCAAGAAATAGAACCCAATTGTAGCCTTCTTCAAGAACAACAACTTCACTTGTTGACCTGCATCTTCCAACCCTTTAACATAAGCCAATTGCCAATCTTGAACCAGATCAAACCCGGCCACAACCACCAAACTCTTCGGAAACTTGACCCGTTTCAAGTCCACCCCTCGAGGCCCGAATATGTTACACGCTGGATGATCGCGATCTTCCCCTTCGGGCAAGAACGCGCGCCAATACCAATCGCGATCTTGAACCCTAACAAAATACTTCCCATCTAACCTAGTCTCTGACTCTGTCCTCTCCTCGCCCCCGAACAATGGGTGTAATAATATGTTCCCGAGCACCTCGACCCCCGACTCTGCAGCCCGAACCGCCACGTGGTGCGCTATGTTGCCACCCGAGCTGTCACCCGCTAAGTAAACATGCACCTTAGGTGTCTCACCACTCACAAGCCATGGTCTTGAATGCACCCAATTCAAAGCCTCCCATCCATCTTCATAGGCACAAGGGTACCGATGCTCCGGCGAGCGGCGGTGGTTCACGGACACCACCACGCCGCGGGTCAGGGCGGTGAGACGGCGGCAAAACGTGTCGTAAATCGCGCTATTCGCGGACGAATGAGTGAAGCTTCCTCCATGGAAGAAGATTATAACAGGGACTATTTCAGTTCTGCTTAAAGGGTTTTCTAGTTCCAAGACTCCGGCAGCCGGTTGCCGGTGGGGTTCGGTCTCCGGTGGCGTGTGGCGGTAGACACGGTTGAGGAGACCGGTGGTCCGGTCGACGACGACATCGAATGAGTAAACGCCGTCGACCGGAGTGGTGTTCGCGGGGACTTTCCGGTCGAGAAACTCGGCTAATTCACGGTTGAATGTGCCGTCCGGTCGCCGGAGCATGTTGTAAGATAGCTTGAAGTTGGATATTAAGATCCATGTGTGAAGTGGAACTACTTTCTATCAACAAGATCATGATAAACATTAATCACAAGTTAATTGATTGATCAAATGTATGAATTAAAGTGTTCTTGAGAGTAAAATATGGTGTCTAGCTTGAAGTTAGTTGAAGTCTAGGGGTATCATGAATAGTGATGTAGATATAGCAGGACCTAAAATAGAAAACTGATTTAGATGAATAACATTTGTTGACACCAGATTGATCAAAATCTAATGGGCAATTATAAAAACACAGAATTTGATGATTGATAGATATGAAATCAAGAAACCCATTGCAAATCATCAGACTATAATTTAGCCCTAAATCAAAGATAACGTCAAAAGTATCCGATCGAAACCCATGAAAGATGAAGAAATCATCGAACTTCAGATGGTTAAATCACCAAAAACTTCACCCCCAAATCAAAATCAACAAAACCCTATTCCAAAATCCATCTGAAAGTTGATGATTTCTTCAAAATCCTTATAAAATCAACAAATTTCCCAATTTGGGGAAGAAGAAGAAGAACAGAGTAGACCGACAGATCAGAGGGTGAATAGTAAAGAATACCTTGGCATCATTGGCGTTGATTTCGTTACTCCCAGCCATGAATCGATATTTCAAGATTCTTGATTAATTATATTGAAGAATATCAAGATTAGAATAGTAAGATGTGAAAGATGTAGAGTGTTAGAGGACACATAAGTGAAGTTTGATTTGTGGGATTGTTGAAGAGACAGTTGTCTGATGTGAAAAAGAGGAAAGAAGAGAGGGGAAATGGTGGATTTGTGAAGGGGTGAAAGTGGAGAGAGAAAGGGTGAAGGATAAGAGTGAGTGTGTGTTGTGTGTGAGAGAGAAATTATTATTATTATTATTTTTTTTTGAATGATCAACGAACATATATATATTATATAAGAAAGAGAACAGGGATAGCAAAAATCACACCTAAAGAAATTACAATACAGACCAATGCTTGAAAGAATCAAGCACACCAATTAATAACCAAAACTAGACACATTAAATAGACACCATTGGTCCCAAGTGAGCTCCGTGTATCTAGCTCGACTTCGCATCCAAAGGAAACTCATGACTTTCACTTCTTCAATAATTCTATTAGAGGAGACATAAACCCGTTCAAAAACTTTCTTATTCCTTGCCTTTCATATACACCAAAACACCGTTAGGATCACCATATAGATTATTTTCCTCCACTTAACCGAGCCACTTAGCGTTTTATGCCCCTCAAAAATATCTTTAATGGAGAACCCATAAAGTTGTTGAATTCTACACCATGTGGATATATGATCCCAAACCAATTGAGCTACCGGGCAAGAGAGAAAGAGGTGCTCTGTGGATTCCATTACAACTCCACAACAAGGACAATCCGAACTATCAATAATAACATTACGTTGGATCAAAGATGCAAAGGTAGGAAGCCGATCCAGAAAAGCCCGCCATGCTAAGAAGTTTACCTTCAAGGGAACCCATTTGTTCCATTCGAAGGTTTCACTAGAAGCAACCAAACGATTATCAATGATGTACTCCTTTAAACTTTTAGTAGAAAAGACACTCTTAACATTCAGAGCCCATCTCCATCTCGACAACAGTTGGCCCGTGTCCACCTCCGCAAAACAGTCTTGAAGATTCACCCCCAAGGCTAAAAACTCCCTATTCACATTGACTACTCCCTTCCATGGACCACCTACGGAAATTTTGGCAGGAATAAAATTCCAATGGTTGGAATTATGATGTATGCTCCATATAACTTTCCTCCATAAACACCCAGGTTCCATTTTGAATCTCCACCACCATTTAGCAAGCAAAGCTAGATTCATATCTTTGAGTGAGCCTAACCCAACTCCGCCATTATTCCTCGGAAGAGTTAGTTTAGACCAAGCCACCCAACTAATTTTATGACGATCACCACCACCGCTCCACAGAAACTCCCTGCGAATTCTTTCCAACAGGGAGCTTTGAAGATGGAAAAGTAATAAATAGGTAAAGAGTTGAGAACCGATTTGATTAGTGTTATTCGCCCCCCAAAAGACAATTTCTTGACCGCCCATCTAGATAGCCTTCTATTGAACATGTCCACAATCTGTTGCCAGTTTTTAATAAGATTCATGTTAGCTCCAACAGTAATTCCAAGATACTTAAATGGCAAAAAAACAATTTTACAGTTTAAAATTGAAGCCATATTATGAATATCATCATCGGTTACACCACCAATTCCATATAAATGACTTTTCTCCAAGTTTATCTTAAGCCCAGACACAAGAAAGAAACATCTTAGAATGCGCCTAAGGTTTTTTGCATTCGAGGAGCACCAGGAACCCGTAAATACAACATCATCTGCAAATAAGAAGTGGGAAATATTCAACCCGGTTGACTGAAATTTTACCCCATGAAACAAGCCACCGACTAAGGCTCTCTTGATGATGCATGATAGTGATTCCATTGCTAAAATAAACAAAAAAGGGGATAAAGGGTCACCTTGGCGTAAACCTCGTGAGCACTCGAATTGATGAGTCGGGGATCCATTGACTAATACCGCCGCCCTCGAAGCTCTAAGAATCGCCATAATCCAATTCCTCCATTTAATCGGGAAGTTCATTTGCCCCATAACCGAGCACAAGAAGTTCCAATTCAAGGAATCGAACGCCTTTTCGATATCAACTTTAAAAATCATAGCAGGATGCTTCGATTTTTTACACCATGCTATCAACTCATTCAAAATCAACGGACCATCTAAAATGTTTCTACCCGATAAATAGGCAGATTGCTCTTCTGATATGAGTCTCGACAACACAAATTTGAGACGGTTAACCAGCACTTTGGATAGAGTCTTATTAATACAATCGATCAAACTAATGGGTCGAAAATCGGAGAGAGAGACTGGATCATCAATCTTCGGAATAAGTGCAATGAATGAAGATACACAACCCGGATTAATAGTCTCATGATCATAGAATTCAGAGAGTAATCTGGCAAAGTCATTGGCAAGATAATTCCAAAATTTCCGAATAAACGAGAAGTTATATCCATCTGGACCCGGAGATCGATCCCCCACACACTCCCACACTGCAGCTCTTATTTCTTCAAGTTCAAACCGACTAGTCAAGAGACTACAATCATCATCATCTATTTTAGCAATGTTCCAACAGACTAACTTTGGCCTATCCACAATCGGTTCCTCAAAACGTTTGGCAAAAAATTCGTGAACCGCATTCTTTATTAACCCTGGTTGTTCACACCATTCACCATTAATAGAGAGTCCATTAATACGATTATTGGAAATGTTTGAGTTAATGATGCCGTGGAAGTATGAGGTGTTCTCATCGCCAAGACTAGCCCACTTAATTCTCGCTTTTTGCTTAAGATCAAGGGCTTTAAGATGATCAATATTAGATATGAATGCTTTGCAAGCCAATCGATTGGAGACCTCCACGTCCGAGAGCGCTCTATTCTCGGCCACTAACTCCAGATTACTGATCAAGTTTTTATAAGCAACATATTGGACAGCTTTTGAAGCTTTATCACTGGCAACCCAATCTTTGATCTTGAATTTTAACCACTTCAACTTCGTAGCAAGACATATGTCCGCCGGACCAACAAAGGTAAAAGAGTCAAATAGACCTTGAATATAAGCGACTAATCTTTGATCCTTCAACCATGAATTATAGATTTTAAAAGGAATGGGACCAAAATCTTTAGCCGCGGTAGATAAGATAATTGGGGAGTGATCGGAGTATTCCCGGGATAAAGCCAAAACCGTAGCAGTGGGCCATTGATCCAAGAATTGCCGAGAAACAAGGAACCGATCCAGTTTGCTTAATTTCCTCCCATCATCAGACATATACGTGAATCTACTACCCCCCATATGGTACTCATGAAGATCGGCAGATAAGATGAACTCATTGAAAGAGCGAGCATTAGAAGCATAAAAAGCCGAGTTAACTCTTTCCTCCGGACTACGTACTTCGTTAAAGTCACCAAGCAGAATCCATGGTTCTTCCGAATGATTCATGACATGAAGCAAGAGGTCCCAAACCTCCCGTCTAGCAGCCGGATCGTTTGGGCCATATACGTTTACAACATTGATGATAGTACCCGCACCCACCATTTCTCCTTTAATTACTAGAAAGTTTCGGTTTTTAGTGCACCCTTTTATCGTCATAACCGAAGGGTCCCATAAGCATAGCAATCCTCCCGATCGTCCATATGCCGGCACCCAATCAAACTCGAATCTAGTACGGCCCCAAGTAGTATCCAATCTTACTCTAGAAATTTCCTCAATTTTTGTTTCTTGGATCGCGATGAAGTTAATGTTGTAACTGGTTTTAATACCCCGAATCCAATTGGTTTTGTTTACCCCGCCTAGACCCCTTACATTTAAAGAGTGATAATTCATTGATTACCGCTTATAACGCCTTCACCTTGAATGAGGCTCCGCACTAGAGCCTCCTTCCCATCCCAAACCACACCAATACAGTTACCTACTTCCACAGTATCTTTAACTTCTTGATCTAGATCGTGAACCTCACTGCCTAATTATATAGAGTTCACAAACCCCGACAGTTCACCAGGTTGTTCTGGCAATGCATTCGGACCTTCATTTTGGACGGGGGTCATATTAACCGGTGACCCAGATTGGTTAGGATCAACGGGAGCTTCCAAGGTTTGTGGAACGATAATGTTTTCTAGACACCCAGGTTGATTAGAAGAAGTAACTACCGGAGGGGGAGGTGGTGTATTAAGGTCTGGAAATGAGGAGGATGAATTGAAAATACCTGAGCCCGATAAAGATCGATTAATGAGAATGTCCAATTTGTTCAGCCCATTACCATTTGGACCACCTGGGCTTCGGCCTTCCCTGGCCCTTTTCCTCGGTCTTCGATTACCCGGGGAATCCCCAAGATTACTGTTTCCAAAGACAAAGGAGGCGCCCCCACTACCTAGGAAAGAATCCATCCCCTCATTATTGTTGGAGTTATTATTATTCCCATGCACCTCGTTGGACTCCAAGACCCTTTGCATGGAATCATGACTGTTACCATTCTGCATGCATGCCCCACCATCCCCATGCAAATCTTTTGAGTTACCTAGCCCATGCGCCACAGACGGACTGTTGACATTCCTTGAGTCCACCACAGCCTGTTCATCAATCAACACCGGCGGTTCCGTCCTGATTTCACCCTCCTCCATTTCCATCAGATTTCCGGATGCCTCCTTCTCAACCGTCTCCCCTACTTCCTCGCATCTGTTCGGAGATGAGGAATTTGGCACCATTAGAAAATTCGGAATCCATTCCTCTTCTGGCTCCGAAACCCAGACTCGAAACGATTTATCATTGAAAGAAATGCAAAGATCATCAGCAATTTTCTTCCCACTTTGAACTAGTATCACAACTGAGTCATAGGACATGTTCCCATCAAAAGACCCGGCTTTCGAGCCCTGGACTATTTTCCCAAACGAGTTTCCTACTTTGTTAATCACTCTTTTGTCCCAAAGATGTGGAGGTATCCCATGGATCTTAAGCACTGCAATTCTTTCATATGGAAGTGATTGCCCCTTCCATACTTCACATTTTGAGAACCACTCCACCCATGTCTCTTTTGACTCTAGAAATTTCAATGCCTGATCTTCCAATGGAAATACCAAAAGGACAAACAAACCCCCCACATATTTCACCTGGACTCCTTTGAAACCGACACTGATTAAGAGCTCATGCACATTACATAAAAATATAACATCGGAAGCTCTGGCAATTAGCGAGGATTTCATAAGAATCATAGATTCTACGCATTCTTCTTCTGAAATATTCAGTACTCTCTCCATAGCTTTCGTATTTTGATTCAAGAAAGCATCCCTATACGATCTTCCCTATTAACAACAGTCTCCGACTTCGAAGTTTGCGCCGGATTAAACGGAGCCTTTGGCCTTACATATCTTTCATTATGATCCCTTGACATCCTGGACCCCACATTATGAAACATACCATCCATACCAGATTTCGCCTTCCTTTCATGCAAGGAGAGATTCACATCGATCTTCAAGTTATTAATGACAATCTTTTTGAGATTTTCTTCTAGTTTAGTTTTATCTTGAACACCATCAAACTTAATGAATCCGAAGAAGTGACCGGAGCTATCCTTCCTGGATGAGACATATACATCCACCACCTTCCCAAATTCCTTGGCCTTGTTCCACAAATCTCTGGGATTACATCCCATTGGAAGATTAGAGACATAGAAGTTGGTATCAAACTTAATACGCTCCCATGCCTTAGGAGCCAACTTCGTCTTTGCTTTCTGTCTTCGACCTTTCAC
>BJCO01836995.1:0-14420 GCA_018326465.1 Flaveria floridana | reverse complement strand
ATGTTTGGGTATGTTTTGTTTGTGTTTCATGTTTATATGCTTGTTTAGGTGTTTAGTATGTTAGAAATGGGTCAAGAATATGTTAAATTGTTGATTGGGAACTGGATTAGAGTAATAATAAACTGGCATAGTACCTATGCACCCAAACATTGCCCATGCGCCTAGAAATGGCCCATACGCCTAACTGTTGGCTTATGCTCCTAACACTCTGCACATGCGCCCAAATTTCCCCATGTGCCCACTACCCATGCACCTAAGTATGGCTCATGTGCCTAAGCAGTGTCCATGTGCCCAACCAGTATCCATGCGCCCAGGTAGTGTCCATGCACCAATCAGTGTCCATGCACCCAAGCAATGTACATGCACCTAAGCAGGGTCCATGCGCCCAAATCTTCCCATGTGCCTAAGTTTTTCTCATGCCCAAGCACTGTCCATGCACGCAAATCTTCCCATGTGCCTAAGTTTTTCCCATGCACACTGCTGTTCATGCGCCTGTATAGTACTCATACGACTACATAATACTCATAAGCCTACATAGTACTTATGCGCCTAATGACTTAGAAAGTTTTCTGAAATTTTGGGAAATAGAAATTTAAAGACAAAGACCTGGGATGCTTTGGTGGTTATGTTTGTAATTAAGTATTATGCATGTATGATACATGTTATGCCTGTTCCATGTTACGTATTATTACTTGACCTTATGTGGAGTGTTATGGTCATGTACGTAAAGTATTATTGTAAATGAAGCGAAAGATCAAAGATAATGAAAAGTGGAACATAACGAATGAATGAAAGTCTTGCAAGCAAATTTATGGAGGATCACAACTTACTAAGAAGTTGTTAGCTGAACTGTGCGTGGTTTAGCTAACCCATGAGGATGCACACAGGGGTCAATCTTGGTGATTGACCAATATGTATGAAACAGGACCCTTGTCGCTTGCCCCGGTACTGGATCAGCTTCATGTATAATGTTAGGGGTCTATTTATAGACTTTGGCCCAGTACCAGCTTTGTGCATAATGTTTGGGGTATAGCATATGACATTGGCCTAGATAAAAGTGAGAGATAATGAATAAAAGTTCGAAATATGTGAAATGAATGAAACGAACGATGAGAAATGAATATGAAGACCAAATGGATATGTACGGTAGTGGGAGATAATAATGATAATATCTTGATGTATGTACAATGAATGACCATGTATGAAAGGAAAGAAAATGTTTTAAACGAACAGAAAGTATTTTATTTATAAAACTAGAACTCACATAGCAAGCTAACTTTTATGCATTTTCAGTTGGCAGGTAACTTGTTGCTGGGGGTGGCACGAGGGTGAAGATACCTGGAAAATAAGAGACTGGCATCCATCTTATGCAGAAATAATACTTTTTTTCTTGTAATGCAACTAATTATTATTTTGTAACTTTAACAACAATGTATTATTTGGTAAAAGTGATTATTAATGCATGAAGTGGATTTTGTTAAATCATTCTTTTGAAATGTTTTTATTATTCCAATGAATCTTAACGTGTTTTAAATATTATGCATAATGAATTTCCAACTGTAAGCGTCCCGGGAACGGGGCCTTACAAGTTGGTATCGGAGCCAAAGTTTAAGAGAAATGCGTAAATTATTTCAAGACCTAAACTTAAACTGAAAATAGGACTAAGTGGAAGGATGTCAGACCAAGTAGCTACGTGTCATTAGGTAATTTTCTTAAACCTAACCGGTATTATGTGGGTGTGTGTGTGTGTGTTATTTGACTTTTGTGCTCTTAGTTGATTTGGATACTAATGTAGTCAGGATAGAAAATGCTCGGGGAATGAAGAGTAAAGTAAATGGCTAATCATAACTGGCCACTCTAGTTAGGGACTTACTATACTTCACATCATTTGAGCGATTACCTTGAATGATTGTATTGGTGTTTAAATCTTATAGTGTTTAGAGATGGGGTAGATCATCAAAGGCTTCACGAGGTGGAGTACATGGTGGACGTGGTGCTGGTCTGCGTGTCACAAGGAACAGGGCTAGAGATGTCGAAACGGCTAAAGAGCCCGAGATTCATCACAAGGAAGGCGGGTGATGAGAGTGCCTATCTGAGGGCTTCGGTAAAGGAGGCTGTAGTCGAGGAGGTTCATCAAATCATGCAGAGAATTCTACCATCTGTGATGACTGAGGTTATTAGAGCTGCAAGGGAGGAGGAGAAGATGAAAGCTACTGAGAGACGGCACGAAGAAGGAGGAAAACGGGAGCAACCCGAGGCAGAGACAGTTGTTTCTATTGATCATGAGGACGAGGAGGTTGTGTAGGAAACTAGAAAGGGTTGTAACTATCGGGCATTCCATAGATGCAAGCCCCTGACTTTTAATGGGAATGAATATGCTGCTGCTGCTCACCGATTGGTCAGGGAAATGGAGGTTGTGTTGGATATCAGCGAGGGTAGGGAGGACCAGAAGGTGAAGTTTGCTACCCACTCATTTATGGATTTGGCCTTATGCTGGTGGAACAACATTGTCCAGGCTGAGGATAGCAGAGCGATGGGAAGGATGAGGAGGAGTGAACTGAAGAAGCTGATGACCAGGGAGTTTTGTCCTCACAGGGAACTCGACAAGATCGATAGAGAGTTCATGTAGTTGGAGGAGGGAACCATGACACACCAGCAGTATATGACCAAATTTAACAAGATCGCAAGTCTGGTGCAAAACCAGGTTACACCCGCGTCACGAAAAATAAAGAGGTACATCCAAGGTCTGTCAGCAGATATCCGCATACACTTGATCACCGCCCGACCAGGTAGGTTTAAGTCGGTGGTCGATCTGGCAGGGAGACTATACGACGAAGGAGGGGAGGTGACCATGGTGGAAGGGAGTATGAAAGGTGGTGGTGATAGAAATTAGAACGGGAAATGATTTTGCAGTGGTGGTTTCAACCCCAAGAACAGAAAGGAAAGATCGGATGACTGGAAGGTGGTGACGGCAGGTACATGGACAAGAATGTTCAATAAGTGTGGGAAAGAGCATGTGGGGGAATGTAGGTGGGATTCAAACATCTTTTTCAAGTGTGGAAAGGTACGGCATACATAAAGGGATTGTGGGGTAATGAGGTGCTATAACTTTGGAGAGGCAGGTCACATGAGTCGGACGTGCAAGAAGTTGAGGGTTGAGAGCTCGAAAGAAGGGAAAGAGGCAGAGAAAGGGAAAGAAGTGTAGAAGGCAAGGGCGAGGGCCTTTACTATGACCCATGAGGAAGCTAGAGTGAACCCCAATGTTGTGTCAGGTACGTTCTTAGTAAACCAAACTTGTGCCTCTGTGTTAATTGATACCGGTGCTAGTAGAAGTTTCATTTCTACTACTTTCTATGCTAATTTACCTGTTAGAAGTAGAAGTATTGATGAGCCCTTCAATGTAGAAACTGTCAATGGTTAATCAACTAGGATATCTGATGCCTTAAGGATTGAGTGATAGAATTGGAAGGTCATAGGTTCCCTGCTAGACTATTTGTGATGACCATAGGCGGATTTGACATGGTCCTAGAGATGGATTGGCTAGAAGCCTACGAGGCGAATATCGTGTGTTGCAAGAAGATGATTTGATTGACCGCGCCCGATGGGAGTTCGATGATGATCTACGGTGATTGAGTTACTACGGTTCCGAAGGTGATTTCGATGGTGGTGGTAGAGAAGTGTATGAAACATGGAAGCAATGCCTACCTGGCTTATGTGAAGGATGTGGAAGCATCAGTACCATAATGGTCCGACGTACCAGTGGTGTGTGACTTTCCAGACATGTTCCCAGAGGATTTACCAGGCGTGCCACCTAACCATGAGATCGAATTCCAGATCGACTTGATACCTAGTGCCCAACATGATGCTAAGGCGCCGTATCATTTTGGCTCCATCTAAGATGAGGGAACTGATGGTTTAATTACAAGAGTTATTGGACAAAGGGTTCATTCGACCGAGTATCTCTCCCTAGGGTGCTCCGGTCTTGTTTGTAAAGAAGAAGGACGATAGTACGAGGATGTTAATCGACTACCGTGACTTAAACAAGTTGACGGTGAAGAACTGATATCCACTAACCCAAAATGATGACTTGTTTGATCAGCTCCAAGGTGCCAGTTGGTTCTCAAGAATAGATCTTCGATCAGGCTACCATCAACTGAACGTTAAAGAGCAAGATATTCCTAAGACAGCTTTTCGCACGCGTTATGGACATTACAAGTTTCATATTTTGTCCTTTGGTCTAACTAACATGCCAGCTGTATTTATGGACTTGATGAACCGGTTGTCTCAGCCGATGTTAGATAAATCAGTTATTGTGTTTATTGATGATATCCTGATTTATTCAAAGAACGAGGAAGAGCATTTCGGTCATGTTCGTGAGGTATTGGATACACTTAGGAGAGATAAGCTATATGCTAAGTTCTCCAAGTGCGCTTTCTGGTTGCGTGAAGTTTAGTTTTGGGTCATGTGGTAAGTTTCAAAGGAAGTCTCCAAAGACACCATCCGAGATCCGCAGTTTCTTGGGTTTGGCGGGTTATTACAGGAGATTCATCCAAGACATCTACAACATTGCCTCTCCGTTGACCAAGTTGACCCATAAAAACGTGAAGTTCGTATGGGGTCAAGAACAAGACAAATGCTTTTGAGAAGCTGAAGATGAAATTAACGCTAGCACCTGTCTTGACGACACCCCAAGGAAGCGAAGACTTAGTAATCTATTCGTATGCTTCTTACTCGGGATTGGGTTGCGTATTGATGCAACGAGGGAAGGTTATAGCCTATGCATTCCTACAATTGAAGATCCATGAGTCTAACTACCCTACTCATGATTTGGAACTAGCGGTTGTGGTCTTTGCATTGAAAATTGGAGGCACTACTTTTATGGGATGAAGTGCACCATCTTCACTGACCATAAGAGCTTGAAGTACTTCTTTGACCAGAAGGATTTGAACATGAGGCAGAAGAGATGGTTGGAACTTATCAAGGATTATGATTGTGAGATCCAATACCATTAGGGCAAGGCCAACATAGTGGCGGATGCCCTTAGCCGAAAGGAGAGACCCGAGCCAATCCAGGTTAAGCTTACTAGTTGGTGATGACCTCTGATGTGATGACACAAATCAAAGGGTCTTAAGATGAGGAATTGAAAGAAGATCACCTCAACTCCAAACGGATGAGAGGTTTAGTCATGGAATTAGGTGAAAACACTCTCAGAGTTAGAACCCACTTCGGGCGGATGTGGATCCCTTGTTATGGAGATCTACAGGGGTGAATCATGGATGAAGCTCATAAGACTCGATACTCCATTCATCCCAGTGCTACAAAGATGTATCATGATATGAAGAAAGATTACTCGTGGTCGGGTATGAAGCCTGACGTCACGGAGTATGTGAGTAAGTGCCTTACTTGCTTGCAAGTGAAGGCGGAGCATCAGAAGCCATACTAAAAGATCCAACCTTTGGATATACCCGAGTGGAAATGGGAGCACATCACCATGGACTTCATTATGAAGTTACCATGTACGGAAAGGGGGTACAATGCTATATGGGTGATAGTTTACCATTTGACGAAGAGTGCTCATTTTTTCCGATCCGTAAAACGTATTCATCTGAGAGGTTGGCGGATCTATTCATCAAAGAGATTGTGACGCTTCACAGCGTACCAGTGGCTATCATGTCTAACCATGATACTCGGTTTACATCGAAGTTTTGGAAGAGATTCCATGATACAATGGGGACGAGGTTACATATTAGTACAGCTTACTATCCCAGATAGATGGACAGTCAGAGAGAACTATACAGAGGCATGAGGATATGCTTCAAGCATGCGTTCTTGATTTCGAAGGAAGTTGGGATGAACACTGACCATTAGCTGAATTCTCATACAACAACAGTTTTTCATGCCAGCATTATTATGCCACCATATGAGATGTTAACGGAAGGAAGTGTAGAACGCCTGTATGTTAGGGTGACATAGGAGTTGGGGAGGGTTGAAGTGATTGAGGCTACTACTAAAAAGTTGGAGAAGATCATGGACTTCATGAAAGCGGCAAAGATAGGCAATGTCCTATGCTGACCAGAGGTGTAGACCGATTGAGTTCAAGGTGGATGATAAATTTGTGCTAAAGGTTTTACCTTGTAAGGGGATTATTCGGTTTAGAAAATGGGAATAGCTGAGCCTGAGGTATATAGGACCTTTCCGAATGATTGCTCGAGTAGGAGAGGTGACCTATAGGGTGGAGCTACCTGATGAGTTAAGTGGGATTCATCCAACATTCCATGTATCTCATCTGAGGAAATTCCTAGCTGATGAAGGTATGATTGTACCGCTAGAAGACATTGAAGTGGTGAGCGGCTCAATTATGTAGAGCAACCTGTGGCAATCATTGACCGAATGGAGAAATGTTATGGAATAAAGTGGTACCACTGGTGCGAGTATGGTGGACACACAGGAAGGGTTTCGAGTCTACGTGGGAGACTAAGGAAGAGAGGAGGTAGCATTATCCACAACTGTTCGAGGAGTGATAGGTTTCAAGGACGAAACCTGTATCAGGGGGTGGACTTGTAACACCCGAAAATTTATAAAGGAAAGAAAAGAATAAAGAAAGAAATGAGAATTTACATAAGTGGAGGGGCTAAAGTGTACAAAAGGACAAATCTTTATTATTCTATGTTTGAAGAAGCATGACCGCCACAATCACCTATTCACCCTCTCTATTTCTCGGTTGCAAAAGAAGAAGCAGAAGTTCTCTTTGTTCTTGAGTGGGAAGAAGCTGTGAATTTGCTTAGGTGAGTGTTTTTCATGTGTTTTGTTTGGTTTTAACTGAGTTTTCAGCTTCGCGACTAGTTCTTATGTGTTCTTTTGTGCTCGGTTGTGTGTTTTGGTGTGTTTAGGTGTTTGAGCTCTTGTGCCCTAGAGTTTGGTGGAGTTTTGCTTAACAGCTATAACAGGTGAATTCTATATCCCCGATTTTACTGTTTTAAACTTGTTTTGGGGCTAAAAATGTATGTAACTAACTTTTTATAACTTTCAGTATGTTATACCATATGTTATTACCCCTGTTTACAAGGGTGGGTGAATGTTTTGGTATATTTTTGTTTGTGTTTCATGTTTATATGCTTGTTTAGGTGTTTAGTATGTTAGAAATAGGTCAAGAATATGTTTAAGTGTTGATTGGGAACTGGATTAGAGTAAGATTGAATTAGTATAGTACCCATGCGCCCAAACATAGTGCCCATGCACCTAGAAACTGCCCATACGCCTAACTGTTGGCTTATGTGCCCAACACTTGGCTCATGCACCCAAATTTCCCCATGCTCTCACTGCTCGTGTGCCTAAGTATGGCTCATGTGCCTAAGAAGTATCCATGTGCCCAAATCTTCCCATGCGCCTAAGTTTTTCCCATGCGCCCAAGCACTGTCCATACGCACAAATCGTCCCATGCGCCTAAGTTTTTCCCATGCACCCAGCTGTTCATGCACCTATATAGCACTCATGCGGCGACATAGTTCTCATGCGCCAACATAGTACTCGTGCGCCTAACGACTTAGAAATTTTTCTAAAATTTTGGGAAATAGAAATTTAAAGACTAAGACATGGAATGCTTTGGCGGTTATGTTTTTTAGTATTATGCATGGTTGATGCCTGTTATGCATGTTCCATATTATGTATTATTACGTGACCTTAAGTGGTGTGTTATGGTCGTGTACGTAAAGTATTATTATAAATGAAGCGAAAGATTACAGATAATGAAAAGTGGAACATAACGAATGAATGAAATTCTTGCAAGAAAATTTATAGAGGATCACAACTTATTGAGAAGTTGTTAGCTCAACTGTGTGCGGTTTAGCTAACCCATGAGGATGCACACAGGGATCAATCTTGGTGATTGACCAATATGTACGAAACGGGACCGTTGTCGCTTGCCCCGGTACTGCAGTCATCTTTGCACACAATGTTAGGGGTCTATTTATAGACTTGGACCCAGTACCAGCTTCGTGTAGAGTGTTTGGGGTATAGCATATGACATTGGTCTAGATGAAAGTGAAAGATAATGAATAAAAGTTCAAAATGTGCGAAATGAATGAAAGGAACGATGAGAAATGAATATGATGACCGAACGAATATGTACAGTACTGGAATATAATAATGATATTACCTTGATGTATGTATGATGAATGACCATGTATGAAAGTAAAGAAAATTTTCTAAACGAATGGAACATATTTTATTTATAAAACTAGAACTCACTCAGCAACACTGACTATTATGCATTTTCAGTTGGCAGGTAACTAACTTGTTGCTGGGTGTGGTATGAGGGTGAAGCTACGTGGCAAATAAGAGAGTGGTATCCATCTTATGCAGAAATAATACTTTTGTCTTGTAATGCAACTAATTAGTCTTTTGTAACTTTAACAACAATGTATTATTTGGCAAAAGTGATTAGTAATGCATGAAGTGGTTTTTGTTAAATCATTCTGCTATAATGTTTTTATTATTCCAATGAATCTTAATGTGTTTTAAATATTATGCACGATGAGTGTCCAACTGTAAGCATCCCGGGAACGGGGCCTTACACAATAACTCCATGCTAGTGTTGAGGAAGAAGACTTTGGTCCTATCCTCTAATCCCCCATGATGATTCTGATGAAGATGATGGGAGCCTGCAACTAAAGGTGCAACAACTAAAAGACATGCACCTATTTAGTTTCAAAGGTGAGTCACCTGAGATCTCAGGTGGCTACCTTACAAAGAAGGGTCAATCACCAGTAACTTGAGATCACCGATCTTAAGGGGAAGTTAGCTGAGACACCCCTCAAGAGAACTCAGCCAGACCCATAAGAAAAGGTGGATGTGATGGGCCTAACACTTAGCTCCCCTATGCAAGAGGGTGATGCTACCAAAAAGGGGAAGACAATCCTACCTGAAATCATAGAACCTAGGAGTTCCTCCCAGAGTATGGGCATAGAGGCTTTACCACCCTCACTTGCAGTTGCCCAGTTGCCCATACTCAACAACCTCCTCATGTCCACATGGATGTGGACTCACTTGTTCAAAGCTTATTTTAGGAGGGTATACTAAAGGCAATTCCTACTCTATCTCACCCTACTGAGAATCCAATAGTAGGATGGAGGTATGATGTTGAAAGGAGAGCCCTAGTTATCTCTAGGTCTTAGGGACAACAGGAAATTTTCAACTTCTACAATCTGAGATTCTATAAGAGCACCTATCTATTTGACCTCCCACTTGCCAACCCAAGTCAAACAGGGAAGCTGGAAGGTTAGCTAATAGTGAAAGGATCTCAGATCTAGTTTGATCAATTAGGTTATGATTTGCAGCGGAATAGTGTTAGAATTAGATGAAATTTAAGCAAGAACAAGAAGAATATTCAATCAAACAGTATGGTTAGAGAGAGAGAAAATTTTCTACAAAAGAGAATGTTTTCATTCATTCATATGCTTCGGCACTCATACAAATAGGTCATCTTTACTTTTATAGGAATAAAGATGACGTCAGCAGATGTCACTTGATAGTGACATCTAACCGTTTACATAAACAACTGAAAATGACAAAAACTACTGAAGATGTCCACAACAGCTGACATCTTCTTGCAATACAAGCTTGTGTTAACTAATTCTACAACTACTTAAACTACAACATCTGAAGAGTAAGATCTTCAGACGTTTTACATTCACCAAACTACTGATTATAATCTACTGAAAACATAAAGACAACTACTGAAAGTAAACCATCACAACTACTGAAGAGTACTTCTTCAGCTGTTGTGACAACCTCTGCATACTTGTTCTTCAGACTTTGTCTTCAAACTCTGTCTTCAGACTTTATCTTCAGCTTTTGTCTTTAGACTTTGTCTTCAGACTGTCTTCAGACTTTGTCTTCAGACTTTTGTCTTCAGACGTTGTCTTCAGACTTTGTCTTCAGACTTTGTCTTCAGACTAAGTCTTCAGACTTTGTCTTCAGACTTTGTCTTCAGACTTTGTCGTCAGCTGATGTAGTTTTCTTCAGTTGTTATGATGTATGTGGGACTTAAAGGTTTTTCTGATCTGGCTCATTGGTTCTTTTGGTCCAACAAATAGGATTCAAGATAGGGTGCTTGAAGAGTGCAAGAGGAGAACTAGGATATATAGACAGAGGCTAGCAAGCAAGACTGTTAGTCAACTGGATATTGAGGTGGACCCCAACATTTACTTCGAAGGGGGAAACCTTTGGCTGAAGGCCCAGTAGTAGAGCCTATGAACCTTGAGACAAGAACTACTTCAGCACCTATTACCCTCAAGGAGCCACCAACTGGTGAAGGTTTCTCATAACGTCTCTATGGCCAGAGCTCAAGTGCAACACCAACCAATAAAGGCAAGACTTTATCCACCTTGAGTCACCCAGGCTTATAAGTGGCAAAGGAAAGAGGAAATTGATTGCTAATGAGATCGAGGAGGAGGAAAGAGAGAGGAAGAGGAAGCTAAGGGGAGAGAGTTCAAGTAAGACCCCAGGCTTCATGGAAGCTGCAATCAGGGTTGCCCCCACGCCAAACACTCAAGATGATCAGTTAAGGGTAGCTAGATTGAACTATCTGCGGATAAGATACTGCAACATTGATGAACTCATCTCGCTTCCCTAAGAACAACTACATGAACAGACTGATAATGAGTTGTTAAAGGAGAGAAAGAAAGCCGAGGATGTGGAATTTGTTAAATTGATGTGGCTAGTACCTTATGATCCAAGTCGGGTCATACTCAATAACAAGATAGACAAACACCTACAATAAAAAAAGGCAAGTTGTCTGCCCCTATGATCAAATGAATAAATATAACACTTAGAGTATTTAGAAATTGGGTTTCTAAATATTGCACTAGTAAAGTAAATAAATTATATATGGATAATGTATATTCAAAGAGAGTATTCTATATTTTTATTTAAATGGTTTAATAACAATGCTTATTGGCTTATAACATGTTGTATGTCATATATATATATATATATATATATATATAAACTAAGTTGTTACTGGGTGGGAAAGAGACAAAAGGGGTCGACCCCTTTATTGTCTCTCTCTCTCTCTCTCTTTATTCTTTTTACAAGTTTCTATGACATGAGAAAGTATATTGGCTATAGGGTTATGTGAACACAATTAAGTGTTTACACTCCACTCCAAATAATACATACAACTAACAAGAGTACAAAATATTCTCTCTTCTTCTTCACCATTTTCGGCAAAGAACACAGAAGGAGAGAAAGTTTCATTCAAGTGTTGAAATTCCTAGCATAAGGGTGTCTTGTTGGAAGCTTGTGGGGTAGACTTGCTTGAGGATTTCTTCCTTGGAGGCTTTCATTCTACTTTCATTTTTCTCGAGTTCTTTAGAAGAGGTTGTTTCCTTAAACCACTCTATGGTTTTCTTATGTAAGCATGTACTTCATATATCGATCCTTATTGGGTTTTACATACATATATAATCTTTATTGAACAAGTTTTAACCTTAAATATCCACTGCATTTTTCATTTTATATGGTTAAAATGACTTTGATAAACTTGTTTAGAACCCAACAATGACATCTAGAGCCGGTTATATAGATACATGCTTCTTTAGAACCAAATATTTATATAATTACATGTATATTACAATCTTGAATAATTATATCATTTGGATGTTTTAGTTGTTTGGACAATAACCACCATTTTCTCTTTGAACCATCCATGGCTGAAAATTTGTGGTTAAAAAGGGGAAGCATTTTGGATTCTATTTCTTGCATATATGGATATCTATATTTTGATGTTCATAACCTTGCCATGACCTTGTGTTTGGATGTGTTGAAAATTGTTGTTGTGATTTATGTCTAATTATTTGAAAGGTTATAATAATTAAATATATTTGTTCTTATTTTGGGCTATGTAATTTATTTATTTCATTTGATATGTAATGTAGAAAAGTTAGTTGAATTTTTTTACTAGAAAAATGTATTTAGGATATATTTTGTAAAAGAAAATATAATAAAGTGGGTTTTTGGTTTGGGCCAATTTGGAGCTCAAAGAGCCTCATAGCTCTTAATGGGATTTAAGGTTAATAACCAAAAACATATAATGGAAGTCCAAAGGAGTTTGGAGCAGAAGTTAAAACCTATTTAGAAGCCCAAAGAAAGTGGAAGAATCATAACACATGGTGGACACTTGAAGCATTTGGATGTGGGATCAAGTGTGAGTTCACCGACACATCTCATGTGTCTTTCTTTACCCTTAGGAAAGACCTCGTGAGCACACTTGTTTCGGCCAAAAAGTGGTCTCAAATTAGTTGGCTATGGTTATGAACCTTTTGTTATATGTTGTGGTTGTGTGGTTGATTTACTTTCATTGTTTGGTATCATATTTAGATATGCACAGTTAACAATTAAATATCCACAACAAGCTTAAAATTGGTTCTTTTGAAATCATTAACATGGGTAATAAAATGGTTTTATTAAAGTTTTATGTTTTCATAATAAAATTGGGTTTTATTAATAGAACCTTGAAAATTAGTTTCACTTAAGTACCATACAAATATAAGGTGTAATTTTTTAAAACTAGGATTATCAAAACTATAAAAACCTTTTCAAAAGGAAACAAGTTAAACACCATCCTTTTATACAACACTCAAATCAATTGGGAACTATTTGTGGGATAAAGGTCACCTAACCACATTTTGGAAACTTGTGTGTTTGAGGTAGGGTTACCATATTTGGGGGATAAAGGTCACTTAACCACTTGTATGTGTAAACTCGCATGTGTGTATAAGTAGAAGACTTAAGTTGGAAACCATGTGAATAGGGTCACCGAAGCATGGCGTACAATAGTTTTGATGGGATTAAACATGCCAACCAAACATAAAGATGTTTAACCAATCCCATAAAACTGGAAGTTGCAAATGGTTGTAATTGTCAATTGTTGACTACCTTGTTAATTTAAATAATGGGATAAAGGTCACCTAACCAATGTTTAAATGGAATATTGGATTCTAGTTTTTAATTATTCATTTTCTATGACACGTCAAAGGGTATTAATAATTAAAATTATAATCTTTAAAAAATACTAAAACTTGGACTTTATTAAATCGTGTAGACAGCCGCTAACAACAACGCTATCACCCTGACCGTCCATCACCTATCACTAAGAACAATCCTTGAAAAGGATCCTCTCAACTGTGACACTCGGTAATTTTACGTTACCAAACTCCGTTAGTCTCGTTAAGTCTTGCATACACGTCTCTTGAGCACACACTTGTTATCGTTTAACGTTGGTGACCAAATGACAATTAATAATGATTAATTGAAGGAAATTTAATTGATTATGTGATTATTGCGTTATGTTTATGTGCTTGTGTGTTTTACATGTAAATAGAGAATTAATCGCGTAACGTGGAAACATGTGTATAAATTCATATGTTTTGTGTTTTATAAAGATCAAATGTATAGATGTTACCAAGAGTTTACATACTTATTAATTTAGTTAAAAACACTTTTAAAAGAGTTTAAAGCTTACTTTTCATAAGAATACAAAGTGCAAGGGGTAAAAAGGTAACATAGGTAACTAAAAGAATTTAAAAACCATATACACACCTCTAGAACCCCTTAACTCGGCTGCCCCTTCCTTCCACACCCTTCTCCCTTCGAAAATCAGCCAAGAATAAGCAATTGGTTGCGGTTTTGGTTCGGTTTTGAGCAATACAACAAGATACAAGCATCAATTCGTGTTTTATTGCAAGAATCAAAGGTTAGTTTCATGTTTTGTGTGGGTTCTTTAGGTCGGCCGAGGGTTAGATATTATGTTGATGTTCTTGATGATGATCCATGGGTTGATTGGTGATGCTAGTGATTTAGTTTGATGATTTACATATCGCTTGATATCGATTATACGAGAATCATACGTTTTATTGGTTTAATTCATGGGTTTGATACATGATGAACCCTAAATCCGAAATTGAGATTGATTACTTGGAATTGATGGTTTATCCATGTTAGTATTATGGTATTGATGCTGAAATATGTTTTCTGCGTATGTATGTATGTGTATGTGATCTGCATATGTGTGTATGTATATGTTTTCTGAGTAAGTATGTATGTATATGTGATCTGCATATGTATGTATGTATATGTTCTGCGTATGTATGTATCTGTAAGTATGAAACCTGCGTATGTATATGCTTTCATGTGAAATGGGTATACGTTCTGATTTCTGGCAGATTGCATACCCTGTTTTCATCATGACATAACCGAATGAAGATGAATCCAAAAACTGGTTTTCTTGAGTCTAACATGTTCCTCATGGAGTCTAGTCTTCAAAACATCCAACCTTGTCCAATTTGGATTTGTAAAACTTGAGTTATGATCGTTTTAGTGAAGTGTGGTCAGAAACAAACTTTCTGACAGATTCTGAGTCT
>BJCO01836993.1:0-13926 GCA_018326465.1 Flaveria floridana | reverse complement strand
CAAAAATGATTTTCTTGAACTAATTGATAAGTTCAATGCATATATATTACTTGCTAGGTCTGCGTATTGCGTATCACGTATATCAACCACAATAATTATACTCACGTAAGAGCTTACAAAATACTTAATATATTTTTGTAAAAATAATATAATAATAACAAAACATCATAAACTCATATTGGATGAAAAATGTCACCATATCACATTACGCCCGACGATCGCGCGGGCACCTCCTAGTATCTTTTAAAGAGTAAAACCCTTGTGAAGCATGGCTTTTGGTACAATGGGAAGAATTTTCTATATTCAGGTTTTTATCTTCTTTTTGCACATGGTGTTACTACCTTCTACAAGGAAGGAGTTTTATTATTATTATTTTTTTTAATTTTTTAAATGTTTTTGATATATTGCTTGAATATAAAAACATCTTATATATCGTCACTGGTACTTCACTACAAGCACATGGTAATTATTGAATCCTTTATGACTCATTTCTCTATGGTATTAGGATGTTTCATGAAGATTAGAGGACACAAGTTTATACTCTGAAAAGTTGGTTCTAATGATTCTGTATTATTTTATAATCATGTGCATCATATGTAAATGCTCTAAGCCTAAAATACTTATGATCTATCATTTATAATTTTAATTATTTACCATTATGGTATTAAAATTTTTTCGTCCTTGAATCGAATACGGATATAAGATTTCTCATCCATTTTAGTTTTTTTCTCTTTTTATAATAACTTCACCCTAATTATCTATCTTTAAAAATAGCTCTAAACATCTAGTATGAAACATTTTGTAATATCTTTTGTGTTTTAGGCTAACTGGATGTTAAGTTCTTTTAAAGTGAATTTTGGGTTTTCTACAATCTACTTATGTAATCACATAAGTAGTCCTTTGGGGGCAGAAAGACCACATTGTCATTTGCTTAACAGAAAGATTTAACGTGTTTTGTCCTAAGTAACGAAAGTTGTTACAAAAAGTTTAAATAAAGGATTTAAAAGGCTTTCAAAATAAATAATGATATAACAACATCGTAGTATAGACTTAAAGAGCTTTTTCTAAAATTTTCTCTTTAAAATTTGAAGTATTTTAAAATTTGAAAACAACACCCTTTTCTTTTTTTTATCTTTTAGTTTTGATATAAAACCAGTATTAAGCATCCGCGTTGCGAGGGGGGCATAAAACCGTTCCAAGAGTAGTACCAATGTCACACCACCGTCAACGACCACTAACAACAAAAAAGCCTGTGTTAAATAAAGAAAAAATAACGAAAAAAAACCGAATGGAAAATATACATAAAAACCTTGCACAACACACGTGAAACGTAAAACATAAAAAACAATAATAAGTCGATCTAGGACTCACAACCACTTAAATTATTCTATATAATTTAAGAACTCTCACTCACATAATTTTAAGGAATGAGTTGTAAATGCTCCAAGTCCGTAAAAGCGTAAACAATATAGGTTGGCCCAAACATAATCGTTTTAGCCCAAAGTGTTTATGATTTCGACCCAAGAGTAACTTGAAGTCTTGAATCAAAACTCCTAGATTTTGAACAAAACCTAGCCTGTAGTTTATAAAAGTAAGATTGAATTGTTTTTTTCTGTTGTTTATATTTGTTATTTTTATTCAAAAAAAATCTTCTTTTTTTTATTTGGCTTCCTACAGTTTTAAAAAGTTATATTCGTTAATTTAAAATGTTAAATATGCAAATTGGCAAAATTACCTTTTAAAATATAAAACAAAATTAATCAATTACATAAGCATAATGGAGTGTAAATGAATCACAATATAGGAGAGATAAAGGCCAGAGATGGTGGTCTCTATTGTACAACCACTTCGCAGTAGGTTGCCGACCACCTCTAGATACTAGGTTCATCCTCCTCTCCCACCAATGAAGCCGACAATCTCGTGATTCAGTTATAATAAAAGGTTTGAATATTAAAAGATGAAACGTCTGGTGTATGTTTTATTAGTGAATAAATAACACGTGAATGGAACTTAAACAACACGTAACATAAATTAGGATTTTGTCTTTATATGTAAAATTACATAATTACCCTTTTTATTATTTTCATTTAAAACATTCTATGTAGACCATTCGTTAATTAATTGTTATTTAAATTTAAGAGCTAATTACACGATTAGTCCTCGTGCTATGCCCATATTGCAATGTTGGTCTTAACTTTTGAGAAATCACATCATTGGTCTCAACTGCTTACAAAGTCATAACACGCTTGATCCTTTATACTAACTTCTGATAAATTCCCTGGTTAAGTGGAGATGAAAAGACCGAAATACCCTTAAACTAAAAAAATCATTTATATACTTGTGTTGCCGCTTTAAATAAGTTTTTAAATGTTGCGGGGGTTGAATGTTTGATAGACGAGATAAATGACAATTTGGATATGCATGATGAAAACCCCAATTTTTCAACTGCGGCAAAAGAAAATTTTAATAAAAGTTTGAAAACAATTTATAATTTTTATTTAAATAGATATGGGCATAACGTAAACATAACCACTCCAAGATAATCAACCTCAAGTGCTAGTACCTCGGTTAAATACCCGGTTTTGACTATGTTGAATGTTGTTCGGGGTGTGACGGCTAAACGACAAAAGAGTAACACCCCAATAAGCGAGCTCGGTAGATATAGTGGAACAAATTTTATCTCCACTATGACTACCGAAGATTATCGTGCATTCGATATTTTGGCTTGGTGGAAAGGAAAGGAGTCCTAATTTTCGATTCATTTCGATATGACCCGTGATTTACTAAACATCCAAGCTTTTACGGTAGCTTCAGAATCTTTATTTTCTCTTAGTGGCAGGGTAACATCACTATGAAGAACAAGACTAACTCCGAAAGCGATAGAGATGTGCATTTGTTAAAGGATCACTTAGATACGATGGATCGTATACAAGACAAAACAAACATTGAAGACGAAATTGCACTCGAAGATAAAGTACACGATGAAGAGGTAGAATAAGGAGTATCTTCTGGTATATCCGACGAAGAATTAGCATTTGATGAAGTCTTTCGTAGAAAACAAATATTAGAAGAAAGTTAAATAAAAGTTTTATGTTATTTTTTATTGATTCATTAATGTATTTTTAAGTTTCTTTGATAAATAAATGATGAATTTGATGTTTATTTAATATTATTATAGAAATACATGACGATTATTTCGACGTGTATTAAAATTTAATAAACGGTGAAAAATAATAATAATGATAATGATAATAATAATAATAATAATAATAATAATAATAATAATAATAATAATAATAATAATAATAATAATAATAATAATGATTTTTTTAAATAATGATAATACACACATTAGAGGGAAAAAAAAGAAAAAAAAGAAACCCGGTTTTGTACCCGACCCGGACCAGATCCTACCCTAACCGGGTATACAGGGTAGGGTTTTCATTATGGTGAACCCGATCCGGACCCGTACCCGGTTTCACTTGTATCCGAGTACAAAAAACCCAATTGGGCCATACCCGGTTTGTACCCGGGACCAGGTAAGTCCCGATACCCAATTTGCCCACCTCTAGTTTCAACCGAATTTGATTTGGGCCCAGAACCCGCAGGTGAACTAAATCATAGAAAGAAGAGTTCGCATCATGTGAAATTGTGAATTACCTTTCAAAGATACTAAGTAAGCCAACATAGGTTTGGGTTTGAGGGGAAGTTTATTGGGTACAAACAAACCCAACCTACATGGGAAAAGTATTAAGCATGTCTTAAAGCTAAAAGTTAAGTTCGATTTTCCTACTTGAGATTTAATAAAAATAACTATTTTTCTCTAAAAGATTAAAAACTATCAATTTACCTTTAAAAGTTATATAAGTTGTTTCAATTTAATCCAAAAGTTTCATCAATGTTTCAACTTGAATCCAAAATAATAAAACTTTTGGACTGAAATTGAAACAGATTATGAAATTTTTGGAGGTAAATTGATGTATTTTATTTTTTAAAGAAAAATTGTTATTTTCATCGAATCTTAGGGAGCAAATTTGAAATTAACTCTAAAGCTAATATACAAGCTTGATGGGGTACTCCTATTTTGGGTTGGTTGTGGAATAAACACAAGTAGGCTTATGGGTTGGAATCAATGACTCGGTGAGTACTGAGTAGTGAGTTTTAAATAAAATCATGATGTGCAATTTATTAAACCATTAGGGGCTTAGAATTCACAAACTCAACCAATATTCTAAACATACTTTCAATGAATTATCGAATCAAGTTCATGAAACAAGTTCACGTTTGACTAGAAGCTTAAGCTTGTTTGCAACACTAACCCCAAATGCATTTGGGTTGGACTCAATGCTTAGTGAGTATGTCTTAAAAAAACCAAAATGAACGATTATTAGACCAATAGTGTTTTACGAATTCGTAAACTCAACCAATATTCTAAGCGTACTTTCGATAAATTATCGAATCAATTTCATGTATGACTAGAAAATCATCGAGTCAAGTTTAAGCTTGTTTGCAACCATATCCCAAAAGCAACATTGTAAATGCATTTGGGTTGGGCTCAATGACTTAGCGAGTAGTGAATTACAAAAATAACAACGAACAATTCACAAGACCAATATTGGTTAGGAATTTATAAACTTAAGTGACATTTTAAACATACTTTCAGTGAATTATTGAATCAACTTAATGTTAACTAGAAAACTATCAAGCCATGCTTAAGCTTGTTTGTAGCCTAACCCAAAAGCAATGTTGTAAAAGCTTTTGGGTTTTATCAAGTGACTCGAGTTCAAACTACATTCAAATTTGATGGAACCAAAATTCACCGAGTTCAAGACAAAATATAAAAATGAGCTTAAGATTTATAGGTTTACGTTTATTGAAAATATTCCTAAATGGGAGTTACCTTTATAGCTTTATTGTATATATCTTTCTTTTTTATTAAACAACCCAATAAATAAAGATCTGAATGAATAACATGAGATGTCTCCAAATTATTGAGAAGAAGTGGTTAAAATAGAAGTCATTGGTCTTAATCATTGCTTATGTGGGCCTTAAGCCCAAAAAGCAAACATGGTGCGCTGAAATTTAGAAGATCAAAAGATGCACATTCTAAAAGCAACACTTGCAACCCACATGTGACATGCCTTTGCGTTTGAAAATGATGAATACATCTTTTTTGCTGTACATAACCACCACTTTCCACCTTTTTAACATCCAACATTTTATCCATTCAGTTTGACGGTTTGACCGTTTCATAAACCGTAATAACTACCACAACCATGATTTCTATGCTAATATATTGATATAAAGTTGTAAATTGTAGATAGAAAAGCAAAGATGAACCCATGGGTGCTAAGCAGGTGGTGTTTATGATTTGGTCGGCCCAACTCGACACGAACATGAAAATTTAGCACGGGCCCAAACATAACATGAGTATTTACAGGTTAGTCTGACTAGTCTAATCCGTTTTTTATTATTTATATATTTTTCAAGTTAATACTTTAAATCTATACCTATAAATGAGATGTATGAAACAATTAGGATTAAGTTAAACCTTGTTGTCAATTTTACTTTTAGCTTTTGAGCTTTGGCATTAACTATATACTCAATTAAAAGTGTATTAGCTTTTGAGCTTTGGCATTAACCATATTTTCAAGCTTTTATCTAAAGTATATGGTTGACGGAGGTGGTTAAGTTGTTTCATGTTGATGCGATGCCTGTGAGTTTAATCCCCATCGCCATCATTTTCTTAGACTCATTTGGCTTCTTCTTTTTTTTTTTAATTCTTTTTAAATAATATAGCACAACGTGATAGACATAATATTGTTTTATATTTATATTTCAATTTTCAAAAATAAAATATATTGACTTCATCCGTTTCTTTTAGCACATTATTGTCACTTGGACAACATGTGTAACAAACTTCGTAAACACTCAACAACGCACCATTAATCATGTTAGTGTCATCGTACGACCAAGTCGTGATGTATGCAGGATAATCACGCCAATTTACATACCACAGAGCATGTAACATAGTTCGTAAACGCATGGTCACATCGTAATGCACTGGCACGTTAATGTCACAGTAAGTTTACAAACATGCCATTAACCATGTGAGTGTCATCAAATGGCTCTGCCGAGAAGCAATGATATCTTTGCTCATTAAATATTTAACCACAACAAAAAGAAACCACAATAATTTAAACAGATAAATCCTAAACCTAATAGCTTGACCAGAATGCAACTCGTTTAGCTATACGGGTTCGTGCTTTCAACCCAAAATTGACACAAACTCATCTAGACTAAGCCTGGAGCCACATGTTAATATTCATGTTAGATTCATGTTAAAAATTCATGTTAGACTCATGTTAAAAATTCACAACTTTCGTTATTGATATCCATGTTTTAAACAAATGGCAACAAGTCACTTCATTGATTCTTAACAGATATAAAGGGTAACAAGTTATTTTTCAAAATGTATGTTTCGATTTTATTTTACTAGACTATAATTAGATTGATATTTTATGTATATAAGATATATGTATATTGGTCTTTTATGGTATCAACTCTTTAAGAAATAAATTTTAAAAAAATATATAACATAGTAAACATTCAATAACCAAATGGTGGAGATGGTAGTGATGATGGAACCAATCGACAAACATATGAAAGCTAACGATTGGAGCCAAAAACATGCACAATCACTATGTAAAACAAACACTTTTATTATGACCATCATCATATGCGATGGTGTTGTAGTTGCAAGAGCCTAGAGTATGCACCTTCTGGTCGACTTACAAGTTCACCGTGGCTACCCTGTTCCACGATTCGACCATCTTGGACCACAGCAATACTATCAACCCCTCGGATTGTTGATAAACGATGGGCCACCAACACCGTGGTTCGACCCCTCATTAGCCTCTCGAGTGCTTCTTGAAGCACACACTCTGATTCGGCGTCTAGAGCTCTAGTCGCTTCGTCTAGTAAGAGGATTGTTGGGTTTTTTAAAACAGCTCGGGCTATCGCGATTCTTTGTTTTTGTCCACCTGAAAGTTGAACTCCACGCTCTCCGACCGGAGTTTTGTATCCTTCGGGCAAACCGCTAATGAATGTGTGCACGTTTGCTGTGGTTGCGGCAGCGATAACTTCCGCCTCTGTAGCCCCATCTTTCCCATATGCAATGTTTTCCATTATGGTTGTTGCAAATAGTGCTGGTTCTTGCTGGACTAGACCAATTTTCAACCGAAGAGACTTTAGATTTAACCGTCTAATATCTTTCCCGTCAATAATAACTTTTCCTGCGGTTGGGTCATAGAACCGCTCGATCAATGCAATAACCGAGCTTTTCCCTGAACCACTGGCTCCAACTAGAGCCTGGCTCTGTCCAGCCCTTATTCTAAGACTGAAGTCCTTGAAAACGATTACATCGGGTCTTGAAGGGTATGAGAAGTCGACATGACGTAGCTCAATCTCACCCCTAACCGTTTCAACCATGTCGGCATCTGGATCGTCCGGGTCAATTCGTGTTGACCTATCGAGAATTGAGAATACCGACCCAATGGCTTCACCGCCTCTGATGATCTCGGGAGCAAGGCTAACAGTTTCGGCTACTGAGTTTGCAGTGATGACTAGGACGATGAATACCTTGATAACTTTTGAGAAGGTTGAGAGGCCTTTAGTAACAAGGTGCGCGCCATACCATAGGATTAGAGCTTCGGATGCATATAGAGCCAGTTGTGAGGTACCGAAGATCATGCCAGAAAACTGACTACGACGTAGGCTTTGCTTCTGGGGAACACGGAGTTCTGCTGAGAACAATGAAAGGATCTTATTTTGAGCGTTGAAGGCTGCGACTGTTCGAATGTTGCTCACTCCTTCACCAGCAATCATGCTTGTTTTTGCGTGTGCTTTTGCTGTGTCTCCAGCAAAACCTTTGAGAGAAAGTTGCTGTAAAATGCAAAAAAGATCATGTTATTTTCTTGTTAAACCATGTTATGACACATTGTTTAGGTAAAAAACGCAACACTTTAATACGTTAAAAGAGGCCAAAGCACGTTGATATTCCTTATCTCCTAGCATCACTTTAGTGTACGGGCGATGTGGATTTCCCTAACGTTTATAGTAAATGATAATGACATAAGTGCCCTTACTGTGTGGCTTTAGTAAAGTGGTGAGAGGTTAAAAGTTAGAATTCATGTCTGGGACCATGAAGTGTTAAGAGAAGTAAATGGGTATGTGACAAAAGGACAGTGAGAGTGTTGAAGACCAGTAAGAGTATTCAAAATCAATCAATTTGACTGTAGGAATGAGTGAAGTGCAGAGGTTTGAATGCATGATAGAAGAAAACAAAACCCTCAGTAAATAATGTTTCTGACAACACAGGCTTCCATGGAAATTACAAGTGGAATAGTGAAAGTTGAATGTCTAAACAAATAATGGTGGTGGTATGGCAGCAACCGTCACGGGTTAAGAATCTCTGCTTACTCACGTCCACCACTGTCTCGTGTCTTGGTTAATATAGCAATCGAGTAAACTTCTTGTCATCTTTTTTTACCCCAATCTAAGTTAAAGATATTTTTTTTGGGTTTTCTTCTAATATATTTTGCATGATTAATAAATTATCTACTCTTCAGAAGTGGGGTTCTTGTGTTGCACCCAATTGAAAGCAGAGCTAGCAAAACTTACCCATATTCATTTTCTTTAGCCACTAAAACAATTGTATTTAATAAGTGTGTTACATGACACGACATATTTAACATGATTAAATATAACCAGATCAATAACACAAATGAAATGACACGTTTAACAAGATTAAATAAAAGCAGTTTAACGATATAAATGGCATGCCAACACTTAACTGGGCCAAATAAACAAGGTTAAGTATTAAAAGACACAATTAACACAAAAAGGTAAAAATTACCAAAAATCATAAGCCATATTTAATTATTTTAAAACGATAAAGCCAAATCGTCTTGATAAACATGTCATAGTGTGGCATGTTGACCTATGAACCTACCGACACGAGAAACTAATCATGTTAGGCATGTCATCAACTGTGGATTGAGTGTTTTTAATTGTGTCATAAGATGCTGACCCGTTTATAACCCGAACTCATACACCCAGAAACTAATCTATTAATTTAGTATCGAGTCATAACACTCTCAGCTGTATCAAAAGTCGGATTCTTGAAATACGGTAATTTAAATTTATATTCATTAAAGTAAGAGAGTATATTAATTATATGAGCTACGAGGTGAGGTGCGAGTTTCATAAAAGTATGAACAGGAAGCACATGCAGGACACTAGATTTGTACCACTTTGAATATACGTTCTTGTCGTTTTATATCAAGATAATATTACCTAATATCAAGATTCGATACTATGAAAATTGATGCATTAAACAATTAAACAATCATCAACTCTATGTTCCACCACTCGTGGTTGTAATATACTTTTTTTATTTTTATTTTTCTCAATTATTAAAATATACTAAATTGATTATTAATATAAAAAAAACGTAATTAATTACCTGAGCAAAATGGGCCAGAACAAGAAGAGGGAAGGTGCCAAGAATGAGGAGTGAAACCCTCCATTCCACAATAAATGCAACCACAAAGGACGTCAGCAGAGATGTCATATTCTGTAGTATAACAGATATCCTCTCGGCTATAGCTGATTTCACATCCGCAGCATCTGTGGCTAACCGGGCTGCAACCAGACTCGAGTTATGTTCCTCTTCATCGAACCATCCAACTTCATTCCTCAAGATAGCTGCAAAAACACAATATATCCTTATAACGTACATGCTAATATTTCACTTATTTATAAAGCAGGGTCCGGAAAAGTGAGACGATAACAAACCTGAGATAGAAACAAAACAAAACATCATGAAACTACAAATATAATGTCTTCAATTCTAGAAAGAATATATACCTGAAAGCATCATTCTCCTTACTCTTGTTGTAAGGTTCTCTCCCATAATACTAAAGAAGTAATGCTGGATTAAGTATGCAACAACAGCGTATAAACCAGCCCCAACATAGATAAAAACATATTCTTTTGTCTTTCTTTCCATTTGAGCAGGGTTGTTAAAGTAAAAAACTTCAATCATGTTGCTCATGACGATCGCGAAAGTTGGCCCGATGAATCCGGATAAAACTGATCCTATGGCGCCCATAATCGAATAAGGCCATTCGGGAGCATTCATCTTCAAAAGACGGAAGAAGTAGCCACTTGGAGCTGGATTCTTTCTATCTGTTTCGGCATTGGATATCATTTCTATACGGCCATCAGCACCAGTACTGTATGAGTAGCTTAAGTTTCTTAAGCTTCCAGACCTGAGGCTAAGAGATTTTGTTGACAATGAGTGGCTTAATCGTGTTGAACGTGTGCGGCGAGTTGAAGGATTTGAAAAGTCTCTGTTTCCCACCATTTCTTGAAATCTAATTAATGAAGCGTACGCGTCTTGTTTGGAAATTAGTTCTTCGTGTGTTCCTGTTTCCACGATTAGTCCTTGTTGAATAACTGCTATCGAGTTTACATTTCTTATGGTGGATAACCGGTGTGCAACCACAATAGTTGTTCTTCCGACCATTAATCGGTCAAGGGCTTCTTGAACAATACTCTCAGAACCTGAATCAAGGGCACTGGTTGCTTCATCAAGGAGGAGTATCTTTGGGTTTTTTAACATTGCTCTAGCAATTGTGATTCTTTGTTTTTCACCACCTGATAGTTGGACACCACGCTCGCCCACCTGGGTGTTGTAGCCATTTGGAAGCAAGGTAATGAAGCTATGAGCATTGGCTGCAGAGGCTGCTGCTTCAATTTCAGCTGTAGTTGCATCGGGTTTTCCATAAAGTATGTTTTCAAGGATTGTGGTGGCAAAGAGTGCAGGTTCTTGATTAACTAGACCAATTTGATCACGCAGCCATCGTAGTTGCAACGTCTTAATATCCACATTGTCCAGCAATATTTGCCCTGCATAACCCGACAAGTTAGTTGGCAAACACTTGATAAAAAAAGTAATTTTCTTCCTAAAAATAAAAAACTTAATGTAATCTACCTTGATTAGGGTCATAAAACCTTTCTATCAGGGAAACAACTGTGCTTTTACCCGACCCGCTACCACCCACAACAGCAACTGTTTTCCCCGCAGGAAAGAAAATAGAGAAATTTCTGAAGATAAGGACATCTGGCCTTGAAGGATAACTGAAAGATATGTCCTTGAACTCGATATTGCCATTGACTTCCGTTAAACAGATCCCGTCCGCAGAATCTTGAACTATAGCCGGTTTTTGCTTAATGATTTCCAGCAATTTATATCCAGCAGCTTTACCTTTGCTAAATGCTCCAAGATTTGAGAAAGACTGACCCAAACTCCTGTAATGACCAACTTGTTTGATTTAAACTTTTTAAAAAAAAGATAGTTAACTGTGTTTGTGAAATAACAGAAGTATCAATCTTACATGCCACCAACAATGGCAGAGAAAATAGCAGTGAATGCTTTTCCACCGTCTGTTTGCCCGCTCCTAATAAACACACCAGCATACCAGAACACAAGTGCCCATGACATGCATGCAATTCCGTATGTGCACCCCAGCCCCAAACCCTTAGCCATTCCAGCCTTATACCCGAGCTTAAGGGTGTGCTGTATTGCATCTGAATACGAGTCCAGGGCCTTGGTCTCGCCCACATATGAGTAAACCGTTCTTACTTGTGCAATAGCCTGTTAAATATCAACATATAATTAACTTTAGGAAGTTACACTTTATAATAAAAGAATAGGACTAGATAAGTTGGAAAATATAAATAACAAAGTAATACAAATCACGTAGATGTATATGATTAAATCACTAGTTGATTAATGCCACACTAAGGAAACAAGAAATGAAAAGTGAGGGGTCCAAAGGTCAAAGTAAAGCAACATATGAGGCAAAGCATTCTAATCACTGTAGAGCATGCTGCATGATATATGATCACACAAACTTTGAAAACACTTTAGCAGCATTGAAGCACATAAAGTAAATTACTGACTTTCATCAAGATAGACAAAGTTAAGTAGAATTTGAAGCAACTTTTAATGCTATGATCACCTGTTCAGCAATGATGCCGGCGTTGGCGTACGATTCACGGCTCTTCGAAGTGAGGCCTGTAAGAGTATATGCATACAAGCCACCTGCAAAGGCGATCCCAGGAATCACCGCAACACTCAGAAGAGCTAGCTTCCATGCCGACACAAAACCAACCACTAATCCAGCCAAAAATGTCGATAGATAATGAATAAAGTTTCCCACCTGATGTCAAAATTTAAAAAAAAAAATAGTGAAAGTGAACATTTAAATCTTACGAAGATCATAAAATTTAAATTGAAACTGAAGAAAATTATAAGTGTAATGGTGGTTACAAAAAACTATAAAACAATCTTCTTTGAAATTGACAGGCACTGTGTATGTTAGCGTGCGCCACAAAAACAATGATACCAGAAAGTGCTTTTGCTCTAAAAATGGACAATCTTCTTATAGAAGGAAACTGTAAACAGTAAACCACAAAACTTGAAAGATGATGCCCGGCGCAAGTTAATCCAAGTATGCTAACTTGCGCCGGATAAACCCTACTGAATATTGCACCCATGTCCTGTCCCCACCATTGATGGACCAAGCAGAAATGATTACTCTTCATCCCTTCAATTTCCTCAAAACAATCGTTTGGGTGCAGACGAATTACTGTTGCATCACATTCAATGAATAAAACACAAACACTAAACAGACGAATTACCTTCTCGCTAATGGCGTCCTGAACAAGAAGAGTGTCCGTCGAGACGCTAAAAACGATATCGCCTGTTCTCGCATCAGTATCGTAAAACCCTACGTCTTGCTTCAAAACCGCTTCAAGGTACGTCTTCCTCAACGCGCTCACTTGCCGTTCGCCGGTGTACATCCAACATCCGATCTCTGTTCATCATCAATTTCAAACAAAATCAATCAACCACTGAGATACTATTATTATTATTATTATTATTGTAATTATATTAACGATGCTCAATTCGATTTCAATTTCATAAACGATAACTGAAACTTGTGAAAGGGATAGATGGAGACTGAACACTGAAAATTATTCGAAAATTTGACCAGGTCGTGACGAAAAGGACAAATATAGCAAGTACTCCACGTGCATCTGATCCTTGATGAACGGGTTAAAATAAGCATTTTTACAAATAATAAATGAATCAATGATGCTGAAGTTGTTGTTAATCGATAGAGAAGATAACGGATCGAGTTTAATAGTTTATCTTCGTCTTCATCTTCTCACCTGCGTAAGACGATACGCACACCACCAGTCCGAGATACACGAAATACAAAGCATACTGCAACGATTAACTAGTAAATTAGTATACAACTATACACAGATCTGGAATAACAAAACAAAATCATTTCGTCCGAATGCTAGTAAGTAATAACCTTAGAGACTTCATGAGTCATGGTGTTCAAATCAGACTGATTTTTGCCGAAGCCATTGACCATTTGACCGAACAAGAGGAAGAAGAAGGGCATGGAGGAACCGTGAACGATGGCACCGATGGTGCCGAGAGTCATGAGGACGTAATCTAAGCTATCAGCGAAGGAGAAGAGTTGGTAGAACGGGAGACTTTGTTCCTTCTTCTTCTCTGCTGACGGTGGCATTGCCTTGGTGGTATCCGTCGTGTCCGCCATTTTCAGAGGTCTGTGTGTGTAAAAACTAAAAAGGGAGATTGTATGGAGGTTTTTTAGAGGTTAAACAAGAGGAAAGCATAAATCAGGTCAATCGCCATAAATGAGTGAAGGAAGAGTGAGATCTGAAGATGAAGACTGAAGAGTGGTGTTTCAGTGAGAAATGGTGTGACCTCACAGTGACTGGACCTGTGGTCAAACAAAAACAATGGGGGGTGGGGGT
>BJCO01836986.1:0-14577 GCA_018326465.1 Flaveria floridana | reverse complement strand
TGTGGTACCCAGATCCGTTCCATAAAATAACGGATTCCATCAGCTTTAATCTCCAACTGTTTCTCCATGCCTCGCATGGATTCTGTTTTCAGATTCTCCGTCTTCAAGGCCTCAGATTGAGCAGATTTGATTTGTACTGGTAAGTCAGAGTGGATAGTCATTTGCAATGCGCGTACCCGACGAGGCTTTAGGGTTTCCTTACGGCTAAGGGCATTGGCTACCACATTAGCCTTACCCGGATGGTACTTGATCGCACAGTCATAATCATTGAGTAATTCTAACCACCGTCGTTGCCGCATATTCAGTTCTTTCTGATCGTATATATGCTGGAGGCTTTTGTGATCCGTATAGATCGTGCATTTGGTTCCATACAAGTAGTGCCTCCAAATATTTAAAGCAAACACTACAACTCCCAGTTCCAAATCATGCGTTGTGTAGTTCTTCTCATGCACCTTGAGATGTCTAGATGCATAAGCTATGACTTTGTCACGTTGCATCAGTACACATCCCAAACCCTGGGTGGATGCATCACAGTAAACAACAAAGTCATCAGTTCCTTCTAGTAAGGGTAGTATTGGTGCGCTGCAGAGTTTGTATTTAAGCGCCTGGAATGTTGTTTCCTCTTTGCTGCCCCACTTGTAAACGGTTCCCTTATGAGTCAGGGCAGTCAAAGGTTGTGCCACTTTTGAAAATCCTTTGATAAATCGTCTGTAATAGCCTGCCAAACCAAGGAATTGTCACACCTCGGTAGGCATCTTAGGTGCTGGCCAATCCTTGATTGCTTCAATCTTGGACGGATCCACATGTATACCTTTGTCGTTCACCACATGCCCAAGAAAATGCACTTCGCGCATCCAGAAGTCGCATTTCGAGAACTTGGAATAAAGTTGTTCATTCCTTAACAAGTCCAGTATGGTTCTCAAATGTTCCTCATGATCTTCCTTATTCTGAGAGTAGATCAATATGTCATCAATGAAGACAATGACAAACTTATCCAAATAAGGCTTACAGACACGGTTCATGAGGTCCATGAAAACCGCTGGGGCATTGGTCAGACCAAAAGGCATTACAGCGAACTCGTAGTGCCCATAGCGAGTCCGGAACGCCGTCTTGGAGATGTCTTCCTCTCGAACCCTCAACTGATGATAACCCGATCTCAAATCAATCTTAGAATAGTAGCTTGATCCCTGTAACTGGTCAAACAAGTCATTTATGCGTGGAAGTGGACATCTGTTCTTGATCGTCACCTTGTTCAGTTCGCGATAGTCAATACACATCCTGAAGGTTCCATCTTTCTTTTTAACGAACAACACTGGAGCTCCCCAGGGTGAAGAGCTGGGACGTATGAATCTCTTGTCTAATAATTCCTGCAATTGCTTAGACAACTCTTGTAGTTCGTTCGGTGCCAGACGGTACGGCGCCCGAGCGATCAGAGCTGCTCCGGCTGCTAATTCAATCTGAAATTCTACCTGTCTATGTGGAGGAAGTCCGGGTAGGTCTTCGGGAAATACCTCAGGAAAGTCTCTCACAACTGGAATATCTTCGACACGCTTTTCATCCGTCTTCGTTTCAATAACAAATGCCAACAAGGCAAAGTGTCATTTCCTGATACATTTCTGAGCTTTCAGATATGATATGATGCCGACCACCGCACCAACCTTATCACCTTCCACTGTAAGAATTTCGTCATCCGAAATGGGTAACTTGATCAGCTTCTCCTTGCAAATGATCTCAGCATTGTTCTTGGATAAACAATCCATCCCGACTACTATATCAAAGCTACCGAGTATGACAGGAACGAGGTCTATGTAGAAGATATGCCCAGACAAGCATAGCTTACAGTTTCTAAACACTTGGGTTGCTGTTATCGTCCTTCCATCGGCTATTTCTATGGCATACTCAGAAGTCAAATTAGTAGGTACCGTTCCTAGTACTTTGCTAAATTTTATGGATACATAACTTTTACCAGCACCAGAGTCAAATAAAACAGAGGCATAACATCCATTAATAGAGAATCTATCAGATACTACAGTAGGGTCGTTTCGAGCCTCACCTGAGCCCATGATGAAGGCTATGCCTCTACCACCACCACCACCATTGTTGTTGTCTTTAGGCTTATCAGCAGCACCACTGTTACCATTTCTTTTCAGTTTTGGACTTTCCCTTTTAAAGTGATCGGGTTGACCACATTCATAACACCCAGTCTGGTTGTAGTTCTGTTGCTGTTGAGGTGCTTTTCCCGAGAGGTTTACCCTGCAATTCTTGGCAACATGCCCAAACTTTCGCACCTCTCATAAGTGTTCCTTGTGCATTGCCCAATATGATGGAACTTACATTTGTTGCACTTAGGATGATTTCCCTGATAGCCGCCCGAGTTGCCCATGTCTTGAGATTGTGGTGACTGGTTGAACTTCTTGTATTGTTGTTGCTGATGAGTGGAGGATGAAGATTGCTTTCCACTGGCAGAAGGTTCCCATTTCCTCTTGTTATCATTGGAACCCGATGCAGCACCTCGCGGGGGCAGCTTGCCCTGCGCGACAGCCTGATCCGTCAGCTTGTACGCCAGTCGGATAGCCTCCTGTATGGTAGCTGGTCTAGCTGCTCTGTATTTAAATTTTCTTATTGTATAAAAAAATATTTATTTACAAATTTGTATTATAGAAAAATATCTTTCTTAATTTATTAAAAATATTTTTAATATGAAAAAATAATTAAATAATATGATTGGTAGTTAATGTAATTAATTATTAGGAGAGAGGAGGAGAATTTGATTTAGGATGTCTAGATTGTGTCATGTGTCCCCCAAAACCTTCTTTTATTAAAATAATAGATTTATTCAATTCGTTAAAGTAGAATTCTTTAATCATTTTACCTTATTTTTACTAAGAAATTTTACATATTTTCTTTTTCCTAAAACTATAAGTTACATATTTATCCAAGTTCGAACCTTCCGTATAAATAAAAACAACAAGTCATATCTAAAAATACAAAAGTTGAATACTATTATTTTAAAACAATAATCACCAATAAATAAAGTTACATCCCCAAATTCAAAAATAGTTGCCAGCTTTTAAACATTTACGGTACCAAATAATATATATATGTATAAGGGTAAGATTGTAGTAAAAAAAGTACTTATTCTACAAAACGTAAGAATAATTGTGGGCTGGACATGTGTCCTTTTATTGTCTTAAAAAGGATTGCATTTTGGTCATTATTTCTTATACGTTCATTTTATCAAATATCAGTTCATTGTGTTATATATTTTACATCATTTGTTATATGTAGTTATTATGTGTTTTACGTTTTAGATCATTTTATGTTATTTTTGTCATTGTTTTTACAGATTATATAAATTTTGTTATCTATCATTATGTTTTACAATTAAAAGTACACAATAATATGCTTTCACCATTGTATTTTTCAAAGCTCATAGCGTTAAAGATAACACAATGTGTTAATTTTGTCATTTTTTATAGATTATATAAATTTGGTTGTTATCTATCATTATGTATTCTAATTAGAAGTAAACAATAATGTTATTTTACCAATGTAAACTCATAGTTTTCAAGATAACATAATAACGATAAAAAAACACAATGAGACATTGTGTTATTTTGTCATTATTCTTAACGTTTTAGATTAATTAGTTGTTAATTTATTATTGTGGTTTACGTATTGGAGATACAAAACAATGTTATTCCACAGTTATATATATTTAAAATTCATCATTAAAAACACAATAGTATTTAGAAAACACATTAACTAACAAAAAACATACTGAACCGCACTAAAGACATATTGATGATATATGAGCTCAAATATGTAAATAAATTGTTATCTTTTTATATAACAATATTGTACTCGTTTTAAAGATAGAAAACTCATTTTTATGTTGTATTTTTATAACAAAAAGTGTTATACATAAAGTTATGAACGTTTAAAAAATGAGAAAACTTATAAAAAGTCAAAAAAGTTGTTATTTCTAAAATAACACTCTAAGAGCATTCACAACCCATGACTTATATTTATGTGAGTGTGAGTTCTTAAATTATATGGGATAGTTTTGAGTGGTTGTGAGTGGAGGAGAGAGAAAATGTTACTGTTCATCTGTAAATTTAAAGATTCACTGTTCAACCCTTATAAATTTTTTAATATTTTTAAAAATGATTGTGAGTGAAGGAGAGAGAAAAGGTAATGAAAAAGGTATAAAAATATATTATTTAATTAAAAGAATAGAGAAGAAGTAGTGATTTTTAGTGTAATTATATGGATAAAGATAAGGAATGGGATGCGAATGCTCTAACAAATTGTTCTCTACAATTCGATCTCAATCAATGATTAAAAAGATTGATGGTTGAAATTGTTTCTTATACCTTTTAATTTTAAGGACATTTTTATTTGAACATTTTTTATGTGTAAATTCCTTGATAAAAATAAGAGCAAAATAATCATTTAATAAGTTACTTTTAATAAAATGAATATATATATATATGTATATATATATATATAGACACACACACACTAGGCTATAGACCAGTGTATTACACGAGTTTATACAATAAAAATTTTATATAACTCCATAATGTGTATTAATCGGACTGAAACATTATACCCGTCCATGGTCCATGTCTTTTAGTGTGATAACAAAAAAAAACTTAAACAAATTATCAACCTAAAAGAACCGAGTAAGTAATCAATTGATTTTCGGCAGTAATAACAAAATGAATCTCACATTAATAAAAAAAAATATTCAAACAAGACATACCTAAATTTTTAATAGCTTAAAAGTAATCTTTTAACAATCACTATTCTAGTTAGGTAAATATACTATTACAAATAGCTAGAATTACCCACTTTAATATGATGCACAAATATAATATAATTTGATGATGCTATTAACATAATGTAACATGACGATGCAATTAACATAATGTAACGTGATTAACAATTAACGGTAATGTCGAACAATCAAAATTACATTAAATTTTCTAAAATATAAGAAGTTGTATATGTTTAGATGTAAATTTATATGCACTAACTAATATACTTTTTTTATCAACATCCAACAAAGCTTTTTGGTTTCAAGTTTTAATAAGTATTTTTAATATTTTAGTATAGTATCCGGTATCAATATATTTAAAACAGAGAATAAAAGAACATGTTACTTTTGATAAACTACTTGATATATGAATGTATATGTTTTATTTCTTCCTAAAGTATTCATAAGTTATCAGGAAGATACTATGATGGTTTATTATTTTAACACCTAAAACTAGTTTTATTAACAGGTATTTAATTGACTTGAAACTTGTAAAAAGAATAAACCATTTATTAATAATAAATCAGTTATAACTAGAACTCATGTTTACTAACAGAATTTTTAAACTAACAAAATTTTATTATTATTTTTAATATAGAAATTAAACTAAATTACTCACCTCTTATTAAAGATTATCAATCACTAGTGGGTGAAACCCGCTCAGTGCGATGGAGTATAAATTTTTTTAGTATTGTGTTTTTAGCTAACTTTATCTTATTATTCTAAATCTTATTTTGTTTTTTAGTTGATTAATGTTGGATATTAAATCTATCTATATTACCACATGGATGAGCAAATTTATACATAACAAGTTGTTTATGCATAATCACTTGTATAAAATGTAACAAAATTGTTTTTAATTGTCTTAAAGTTATAAATTTATCCTAAAGTTATATTATATAGTAGTATAGATATAGATTTATTAAAATAACCCCAAATATAATAGTCATACTTTAAATTTAATTAAGAAATGATAGAGTACAAGTATTTAAAACTTAAAATAGATATAATAAGAATAAATATTATAACATTACACACTAAAGCTGCTTGTAACTCTTTATATATCATCTTAAAGTTAATGTAAAATTACAAATCTAGTTAAGATTTCTCTATTATGTTTACTCCTTTATGATACATAAACAGCGGGCAAAGTTGGAAATTGATAGCCTTTTGTAAGACGCGCCCCTTCGATCCCCTGTTTCCGATCCTCTCCCCTTCCCTGAATTCAATCACATTGAATTACACATTCAATGAATTTAGGAGTACAGATGGAAAGGCAAGGGCTTTCAAGGCAGTTGCCACGTTCAATCGAAATCGAAACCCTACCATCACCCCTTCAATCGGCGGTTACACTCCCCTTCAATCATATTCAATCGGCCCTTTCAATCTATTGATTCAATGATATCTTCAATGGAGTCGATTTCAGTTGAACCGATTGAGTCTGTTACACCTTCAATTCAACCGATCGAATGCCAATTCTGTTTATAAAGGTGTGTCTTGGATTCACTTTTCAATTATCCAACAGAGTGATTTCATGTCTTCAATCAGGCCTCCTTTCCCTGGAAGCTCTTTCAATGGCCGCCTCATGAGCGATTTCCTTGGTAATTCTCAATCCCACTGTGTGATATCATGTGTTCAATTTGGAAAACCTCAATAAGTATCTTCATTTCATACGAATTACGGTCAAAAGGTTTCTCGAAACTAAAAGGAGTAACGATTCTCAAGTATGTGGCTTTTTTACCATATATTTCTCCTCGTGAAATGCCTTATTGTATGGCCCCAAAGTATGGCCCTTATTTTATCCATCTTATTAACTGCCCCAAAGTATGGCCCTTATTTTATCCATCTTATTAACTGATAACCAATGTGTGTTTCGACTGTTGTTTAGATGCCATCTCATTTATTTTGTGGTTATCCTGGGAATAATGTTAATGATGATGTTTTTTCAAAAGCGTTTTCACGGTTACCTTCATTTAACATGGCTTGAGTAATTTTCTTTATTGAAGTTGAAATACTATGATAGTTAAATTGCTATTTGGTTATTTGAATGTGATTCTTATTAGGTAACAATTATGCATGGTCACTCTGAAAATGTTACAAAGAAAGTTGTATGCACTTTTCTTTGAATACTTTTAGTTTGATATCTTTTTATCTATTTTCTCATTGATGTAGAGAGTGTTTGGGTTAGCTTATCTAAAAAGCTTTATCATACAACTATGAAGCTCTATTAAGTGTTTGACGGGGCTTAACTTATTAGGTAAATTAAGAAGAATAAAGTAGAATAAGATTAAGCATAAAATTAAGGCTTTTTGCTAATGCAATAAGCATACCAATTAGTTAGTCACTCCTTCTTCTAAACTAGAAACACAGAGATGATCATGATTACCTCTTTGGCATCCTAACCATGTGCACACATTTTGATTCAAAACATGGGATGGCAGACTCATCATTTGCAAGTTTGAGTTGAATTATAAGTTTTTCTGGTGGTTTGTTACTTCATAATTTCTTATTAATAAAGAAAGAAGAACAAAGTTTTTACTAATCATTCACAATTGTTAATAGCATTTAGAAATTTAAATAACTAGATAAAGCAACTAACTATATTGGATTAAACAATTAGGCCGGCACACTGCAAGCTTTTTCAATCCTGGAATCTATATTTAATTCAGTAGAATGGCATTTAACTATCAGTCTTACTAATTTGAGGTGTAATTGTTGCTTGCCGGGAGCCTTTGTTGAAGGAATGAATGAGAAAGTTGTGTTATCTCATTCTCATGTTTGTTCTTTTATTACAGTTAAAAAAGGTAGATCATTTATATGCCTTACTTCTAGATTTAGTAATCACCTGATTTTGGGTATTAACTATATCCATTTAGACTGTCCTTATAAATTTTCAAGTTATTTTCATTCCTTGCAGTGGTTTTGACTAACCTTTTGCTTTATTTCCTTTTCCTTTTTTTGAATTTAGGTTAGTAGATGGTAATGTGAACAAAAGAAAAGGCATGGCAGCTTTATACATGACCAATTTAGTTAAGCTTGTTAGTTTACTGCTGGTTATTACGGTCAACAGCAATCTGGGTAACATTTGGGCAAGAACCTACAAATGCTGTCTAACCTTAACCAGCTAATAACATTCTCCAACAGTTTCAGTGAAAGCTACATTATATCAATTTCTGTAATCATATTTAATACATTAATCATCTATATTGATTATCTATATACTGAAAGAAAATGGATTTGAAAAAAAGAGATTTTTTCACATCAACATCTTGGTTTTAAAAAGCATGCCTCAAACGCAAAGCACACGAGGTGATCTGAAAAACGCCTTAGGGCCTTAAGATGGTCCTTCATGTACATCTGGGTCAAAGCAGGTCAAAAGTAAGGTCTGTAGGAGGCTATACGTAAAAACGATAAGAAAGACGAGGAGATTACAAATGGTTTACTTGATAAACAGGCTGATTTGTAAAATAGACGAGAGATACAATTTTTGGTTGTATAGAGAGAAAAGCCTGGCGTACATGAAGCTCTTGCCTCACTACCCTACTTCTGGGACTTGAACGCCTCGGAACACCACCTACTTTTTTAAAACCAAATTCAGGCTGTCACCGTAGACCATTTGGACACCTACAAACCGACCCATTTCGAATCAAAGCTGCTTTGACGGTTTGACCCACAAGAATATTACCCATTATGACCGAAACCCATTATGACCCGTTTCTGTAGACAAAAATAAAATGTTAAAGGACTAACAGTCAGCCTTTAGAGTTTAGAATTCTACCAAAAGTGGTAGCATTAGATACATATTTACAGGAACAGAAGGCACAAAATCCATATTTGTTTGAAAAGTAGCACCAGTTGTTGAGGATGGTTAGCATGGAAGTGATAATAAATGCATTCTAACATACAATGGCATTGACACTGTTAAAAGAAATTGCCATCATACCTGCACTCAGTTAATGTTGCAGTATATGAAGCACATTTGATCAGATTCATTGTTGAAATCAGACATCTAATTTCTGATAGTTATGTTATATTTGTGTATCATGTGTGTCTTTACATCTACTTCAATATCTTAGCTTTATGTTACTACATGTGTAGGAGTATGGTTATTCCTAAATTGCTTTCATTTATGAAATTTAATTGATAGTTTTGATACTTTTCCCTTTGTTGTTTCAGAATACACATGTTGAAAGTGACACACTATTAAATCCACCCCGAGTTGTAATTGACCAAGGATTCTCCAAAAATATCAATTATTTAGGTATGTGTTAACCCTAAACTTCATTAGTTAGTATTGTTGTTTCTTAATAATAAGTTATGTCAACACTGTTGGGTTAATCTTGATGGGTTCGTGTCAAGTACGGGTAACATTCGGGTCATTGAAAAGCTAACAGGTTATGAGAAGGACGTGGTCCAAGTTTACCAGGTTTTATGGGAGGTGAACGTGTATACACTTGGAGAACAAGTGAACGATGGGATTGTTGCTACAAAGTAGGGGCTAGTGGTTTATTTTATGCATGTGTTTATTTATTGTTTTCTTATTATAAATAGCAGTAGCAGGCATATTGTAATATGAAGCAACTTTTAATAGTAAAGTAATCTTGCACGTAAATTTGTGAGTGTTTGATCTTGGGCTAATAACCAACATTTGGTATCAGAGCCGAGGGCTCGGGTCAAGAAAGAGTGGCCGTTTTGAGAGTCGTGTTCGTGTTCGGAGGGGAAGCAACCCTCTAAACTGCAAGGTTGAAGATTGATAGTTTTTTGAGGCGATTATTACCGTCAAGAGGAAGGAAGGTAGAAAGCATGAGTAAAGGCTTATCATGATTTTCTGAGCGGCTAGAAGGAAGATCAACTGCTGTATAGCAGCAATGATCGAGACCGGCGCTAGAAGTTTGAATCTGGTGTAAAGAAAGAAAACATGCGAGAAACCAAAGCCATAATCGACCGGTGGCTTTAACCAGACCGAAGATCTCGCGAGATAGACCGAAGTCGCCGCAGAAGAAGAGCCGGTGATAAGAAGACCGCTGTTGGAAAGCTTGTTCCAATGGGAGAAAAAGAAGACCGCTGTCGAATAGTGTGTTCCGGTGGGAAATAGAAAAGACCGATAGAGACCGACGATGGACCAGACTAGCGAAAAGAAGACTGTTTCTAGAAACTATTTTCTGGAGTGAGACCGAGACCGAAAGGACCGACAAAGCTGCAAAAGACCGACAGCTAGACCGACATACGTGACTGAAGACCGAAGCCTCACCTAAGGAAGAAAGATAGACCGAAGAAGACCGAAGGAGGTAAACGAGACTGATAGTTTTCCAGAGAAAGAAAGTCAGATCAAACCTTCAAAGAAAGAAGACCGCAATTGACGGTTTGCATGAGAAAGATGGCTAGACCAAAGAAAACAATTTCTTACATAATGAAAAGGAAGCAGGTAAGCTAGTAGGTGAAGAAGGTGCATTTTAAGCAAGAATAGAAAGAAGCTGGTCGATTAGATCAGCAAGAAAGACAAATAAAGCGGAGAAAGAAGACCGTGGCAGCTTCGCGAGAAAGAAGAAAGGTAGAGACCGGCGTCGCTTGCTAGAAAGAAAGAAGAAAGTAAAAGCCCTTAAACAAAAAAGGAAAGAAAGAAAGAACCGAGTCATGTGCGGCTCGTAGCAAGTAGCAAGATCGAATCTTTGTAGTCCGATTAGCATGTTAGCAAGCAAGATGATTCGAAGTAAGCAAGCAAGAGATCGAGTTCGTATCAAGTAAGAAAATAACAAGTTTATCAAGAGCAAGAGACGAGTCAGATCCTTATGAATTGATCAAGAACGAAGCACGTGATTCAGCAAGGCAAGTAGCAAAGAACCGACATCAAGATTAAGGGGGTGAATGTTGGGTTAATCTTGATGGGTTCGTGTCAAGTACGGGTAACATTCGGGTCATTGAAAAGCTAACGGGTCATGAGAAGGACGTGGTCCAAGTTTACCAGGTTTTATGGGAGGTGAACGTGTATACACTTGGAGAACAAGTGAACGTTGGGATTGTTGCTACAAAGTAGGGGCTAGTGGTTTATTTTATGCATGTGTTTATTTATTGTTTTCTTATTATAAATAGCAGTAGCAGGCATATTGTAATATGAAGCAACTTTTAATAGTAAAGTAATCTTGTACGTAAATTTGTGAGTGTTTGATCTTGGGCTAATAACCAACAAACACCTTATCTATCACATTAGTCCATCAAGCCACAGAAAACAAAGTATCTGTTTATTATAATTAACTTTACTATTAATTGATTTGGTCAATAAAGTACATTTATTTATAAAAAAACATGACCCAATTTGACCTATTATTGAACCTAACCAACCTACTTATTTTATCTTGCTATATTTGTTATCATATTTAATGAATAACATATACTCTCATTTCATATTATACATAAACATCCAGTATTATAATGTGCATTATCGGGTGCATCTTGCAAATATCATAATCCCACACAAGAAATCAGGTTGTCAGAAACAACATTAAGTTTTGTCTAGATATTCACTTCTTCTGGTCTGTTCTTCATCTCCTTATACATTAAGTCCCCATATTACATTTTTAACTTTTAATTTTATTTTATATATATTTGAAGCAGGGTGAAAAAGAGTGTTCATATTATTTAAAAACATAGCAATGTAAGTTTCGCGTCGCATGCAAATTTCACCATCCGCAGCCAACTGGCATGATACCATCAACACTACCTCGACCACTCTCAGGTGGTCTGTTGTCTTCCATGCTTTACTATTATTGTATAAGCATGAACACTCTAGCAGGGGTATTCTACTAGGTTATCTCAGTAGCAGTTGATGCTAAAGCTTGGCTTCATATAAGAACAAGACTGATTTTATACATATGATCAGCTAACCAAATTGGCACCTAGAGAGAGAGGTCAAAGACTATATTCATGGCTATGAAAGTGTGATAACACAAAATATTTTCTTACACCCTAAACAAGGATCCAATTGCATTATATTACGAGAAGAAATGTAACTAAAAATGGTTAAGAAATCAATCTTTTGAATGAAAGGATGAAATGAATGAAAGGACCAATGTACACAATGAACAATATACTTGATCACCAATAGTATGTTCCTACTTCAACCCATACCATTCTCAGATCAACCGATTCCGCCAAATGCCCATGTTTTATATGGAGTCTCTTGCTTACCAGGCTGTTAATTTAGTTATCCCTATCTAAATAGACCCACCAAGAGTTACATTGCTAAAGTGCTTGCTATAAGCTGTCTCTAATTACATTAAATCATTTTCAAGGATTATTCTTTCATCTTCTATTTGATTGTAGAGGAGCAAAAGAAAGATACCAAATTTACTCAACTCATAAAAACAAACATTATAATTGAACATTTATTACTACAATGATAATTGTAACTTTTATTTAAGATTATGCAACAGAATTAACATTACGTGTTCTCCTCATGCAAAATCTCAACAAACTTAAAATATTAAAAAAACATATTTAGTACCCATATCATGCTTTTGTCTAGAATCATTAACACCACTAACGCTGTTGGTGAATTTTAGCTGTTACGCAACTGAACAAATACTATGACTTCTCCTCCTAAAAAATAATCACCATATTTAAAACATTAACAAAACATATTTAATACCTATATCATGCTTTGCTCTAGGGTCGTTACAAATGAAAATAATTATACACAGCACATAGTTTTGGTCGCTTTACATTGTTTGATAGTAAACATGTTTTTTTATTGATAGCATTCGACAATTTAGTGTCTGAGCATTCAAACCCACGTTACAACTTACGTATTCAAACCCAAATTTATATGATTTATAAATCATGTCGTTTTACGCTTTAAATAACAAACATTATAACAAATATAGGACGTTGGTGCCCTGTACCGCATAAATGAGAGAAATAAAATACCTAGCATATGTCACAATACTTGACCTTAAACATAAACATTTGTCTAAGGTTTTATCGTTCACCCAAACATAAATCAATTCCTTAGGATTTTGATATGTTTTAATATGTTAAATCAAAAGTTATGACAAACCATGACCACCCTACCACATGAGTACCTGAAGTCTACCGTATTACTATGTCATGTTTGAAGATAATTTATATGTCCAAACATAATTTATACATTTCCCTTTAAAAACATAAACCATAACCTTCAATTTCCTCAAAAGATATACTCTTTTTGCTTATTGAATAGTAGTGGATGAGGTTCCTTTTTACCATGTATTCTCCCTACCTATCAGACTTTATACATTTCCCTTTAAAAATGTAAACCACAACCTTAAATTTCCCCAAAACACATACCCTTTTTTGTTATTGAATAAGAATTACCTTCTATGTCTACTAAAAACAAGGTTATCGCATACCTAACGAACAACAACATGATAATTCTCAACCATGCAACTACACCATGCACAATTAAAAGTCTAGACGTACGTTCATTACTACAACGTACCCTTCATTCATTTAACATGACGCATGCGCCGCAACGCGCGCGGGCACCCACTAGTATAGTAATATAGATATAGATACATATGTTATAGTTAAGTTAATGAAAAAACAATAAATATTTGGCCATGAATATATAAAGTAGAGTAGGGTGTAATTAGTGAAATAGTATAAGTTGTAACATTAATTACTCACAATTTGAAATTTAAAAATAGGTCATAACACACGATCAAAAGATCCACAAAGATAGGTAATCTGGTAATATATTTAGGCGGGAAAACAATATTAAGATTGAATGAGAGTGTGACATGTGTCCTATACTGTAATCTTTTATTAGTATTATATATATATATATACACATACATATATACATACATACATACATATGTATATATATATGTATACACTAGATTAGAGCCCATGTATCATATGGGTAGAATAAATAAATATATCAAAACCATTAGCTTTATAATATTTTATTTTTAGATGTTATTAGCAATTGGTGAAATAAAAATATAATTAGTATTTAAAAGTTATAACAGATAATGAAATTAGAAATTATTACTCTATATTTAAAGATAAGATATGTCTAAAAATCATATAATTTAGTATGCATTAAAAATTATTAAAATAATAATATTTATATTTTAGATGCTTAATAGTTTAGTTTACTTATTTACAATAATTATCATTTAATATGAGAGAGATAATAAACAAAAAAATAAATATATTTGTTTTATCATATTTTCGTAATAAAAGGAAAGTCAAATTGATTGTTTTTAAAAATTTTAGATTTATTTATTATGAGAGAGAGACGGGAAAATGATTTTTTTGATATGGTAGGATGATGACACGTTTTTTGATATGCTAGAATGATGACATGTGTCTTCGAAAAACTTTTTTTTATTATATGTTATATATATACATGTTTCAGGAAGGGAAAACATGTAAAATTTTTGATTTAAGAAAATATGTACTGATGGTGTTAGAAAAAACAAATATGCAAAAATCCCTTAAATTTTTTGATTTAAGAAAATATGTAAATGCTAGTCTTAGGAAGAACAAATATGAAAAAATCCCTTAATAATATTTATCAACTTATTAAGCACAAAGAAAACAATAAGGGAAATCAGATCATTTTGTGTTACATATTTTGTGTTACATATATGTATTGTGGGTGAAGCTAGGGGCTTGGGGCCCCCAAAAAAATAGGGCCCCCATTTTCTCTCTCTCTCTTTCTCTCTCGCTCTCTCTCTCTCTCTCTCTCTCTCTCTATATATATATATATA
>BJCO01836960.1:0-11459 GCA_018326465.1 Flaveria floridana | reverse complement strand
GGGGAGGGGTTTTTAGGGGGGAAACCGGGGGGAGGGGTTTTTAGGGGGGAAACCGATTTGGGGCTTAAACTTAACCAATTATAATTATAGGTTGAAATTTTGAAAAATGACACACTAAGATGACACGCAAAAATGCGTGTCATCCTTTCTTATAATATTTTAAAAGATGACAAATAATTTATGATACGCGTAAATGCGCGTCATCTTTTTTCGCGCGTCATCTTTTGCGCGTCATCTATTAACAGTTTTCTAGTAGTGACAAGGAGTTTTAATACATGGGTTTATAATGTTCACTAAAACTTATTACAAAGATGCCTGGAACTTTGCAAGTTTGATTCACATACTTCAGTCACTTATCTTCGTCCAAGTAGTGTAAATTTAGCTTTTAACACTCAAATAATAATCCTATTCAGATGTTAAGATGCTTTACATCTGTTAGAAAGTTAATTGTTCAAAATTTACGAAGTACGTTACAAAAGTAGATTAAGAGCCGTTTTAAAGAACACTCAAAAATTAAAAAAAAAAAGCTCTCTACAATATAAGTAAAAAACACCCATTAAATAATATAACAGCTCACGTAAGAGCTCAAGTAAAAAATATGTTCCATCTAAAAAGTGCATCAAATAATTTTTACCATTAATATTTCTCAATCAATAATTAAGATCAAATTGCAAATAAAAGTTCCTTGAAAGCCTATTTTAGACATTATCACTTTTGTCAATTTTTTTATAAATTCCTTCACTTTTTCTTAAACATTATAAACTTATATATACAAAATTATTTTTTATAAAGTTTACACCATAAAAACAAACGTTTTATAATCTTTAAAATGATTATATAATCAACTAATCGTTATATACAAAAAATTACGTTTTCTAGCTCACTCCGTGGTGATGATAAAATAGATATCATTATAGTGAAGATCGAGAAAATGTTTGTAAGGTGAGAAAAAGAAAAAGAGAATAAGAAATCGAGTTGCTAGAGACGATGGTGGGAGAGTCCTTAAGCTTTTGTTGGGTGGGTCTCGCACATGGGTGTCAGGTTATAGAGGAAGCAGAGAAACGAGTGAGAAATTATAAGAAGCCCGGGGTTGGGAGGTTGGGTTTGGACGTTGATTTTAATTATTAGGTTAAACTCGCGATCTGCGATGATAACGTTTTAATTTACATTGAAAAGTAGATAAAAAGTACGCACGTCATAACGATATATTTAAATATTAAGGGAAAAAATACATTTTAAGAGTAATATAATGAAACTTTGAAGTAGTTGGGGTTTGTACGTTTGATTATTGATGACATGTATACTACTATCTACAACTCGATTTTACTAATAAAAAAAGTTGATGTCAAAATGTTGATTAAAAAAAAGGATCCATATGGCAAATCTAGAATTATATAGAACATCACGATTTAAAAGTTATGAGGAAAGCTTAAGAAAATAAAGAAAAATAGTAAAAAGACTAAACCTTAAAGGACATTTGAACTTTGAACGTTTATATGTTTGTGCTTGTTTGTTTGTGCTTGCTTTGAGGACATGCGCATTATAACGCATAACTCGATTTTGAATGAAATTTAAATCGGAAAAAAATAAGCATGTCGTAATAATATATTTAAAATTTTATAAAATATCAAAATTTAAGATTATAAGAGGAAAAAACAAAATGTTTATTGGTGGAACTCATGTGAAGATCTAATTGACCCCCCAAAAAAACAAATGGCAATGATAACTCTAGTTAAAAGTGAGAGGGAATGTTAAACTTTAAAAACTCACACTCAGGAGGTGTGTACAATATGCTTAAATCACTTTTAGCGCCCTTACGAGGTAGTGATGAGTTTTACTAGCTCAAACTTTGATTTTACAAAGTAAACGATGTTTACTAACGAGTAGTGTTATATTATAAAGAGGATTTAATCTAAAAGTCTTAAAAGGATCGTGAGCTTGATATATGTATTTATATTGTTTTAAAGATAAGGGTATTTTGTTTATTATGTTAAATACGACAGCTCATTATTTCATATATGTTCATTATGTCATATTTTTACATTATTATATATATTAATCATTGTGTTTTACGTTTTAAATTATTTTATATTATTTTTATCATTAATTCTATAGACTTGTTATTTAACATTGTGTTTTACAATTATAAATACATAATGATATATTTTACAAATTATTTTTCAAAACTCATAGTGTTGAATATAACAGAATATTATTTTTGTTAATAATTTTTATAGTTTACATAAACTTCTTGTTGTCTATAATTGTATTTTACAATTAGAAGTATACAATGATGCTATTTCACCAATATAATTTTCAAAACTTATGGTGTTTAAGATAATACAACTACGATCAAAATAATAATGAGACATTGTGTTATTTTATCATTGTTTTTAATGTATTAGATTAATTATTTATTAATTTATTATTATGTTATACATATTAAAGATACATAACAATATTATTCTATCATTATATTTTTCTTAAATTCATCATTAAAAAAAAACAGTAGTATCAAGAAAACACAATAACTAATAAAAGACACAATAAACTGCATAAAAACATAATGACGAGATATGAGCTTAAAAACATAAAAAAATTATTATCTTTTTATATAACAATTGCACTCATTTTAAAGAGGAAAAACGCTCGTTTTTCTAGTGTAGTTTTTATAAAAAATAATATAGTATATAAAAGTTGTGAACATTTAAAAAATAGGAGAAACTTGTAAAAAGTTAACAAAAGTGGTTATTTCTAAAATACACATCTAACAACCTTTTTCATACAATTTGATCTTAACCATTGATTAAAAAGATTGATGGATGAAATTAATTTTATAAATTTTAGTTTTAGGAGACTTTTTATTTAAACCTTACTCTTTACTAACACGCATATTTAGTATATAAATATACATATAGTATGTATATGTATATAATGGTGAAGTCACATAACTCATAACTTTTTGTAACGATTCAACCAAACATTTAACACCTTAATTACTTGCAAAAACTTAGGACTAATAAAATTTTTAAAGTGATCGAATTACATCTTTCGTCATTTGAGTTTAAATTAAAATTTATTTTTTGTACTTAAACCAAAAAAACAATAAAAAACATTCTTTATATTTGTTTTTATGACGGTTTAAGTCCTTTTTACTTTTCATCCTTGCACTTTTCGTCCTCAAAATTTATCTTAAGTTTAAAAAAATGTCTTTTATTTTAGTGGAAATGACTTAAATTATTACAAAACCCAAAAACTAAAAGATGTTTTCTTTTTGCTTTTTTTTTTCTTTTTGTAATTGACAATTAAGTATTAACATTTCTATTCTTAAAAAAAATACTCAAAGGATGAAAAATGCAATGTACTTAATTTGTTATTTATTAAGAAAATAATATGGAATCTAAAATATAACTACAAACACAAATAATAAAAGTCTTAACATTTCTAATTTGTATTTGTAACGAACCATTCTTATAATGTACTCTTAACATTTCTATTCTTAAAAAAAATACTTTATCATGTTTCTTTTCAAGCTAACTACGTAGCCTAACAACGTAAATAACGTGACTCACATGAATATTGACTTGGGAAAATAACAAAAGTTATGTGATAAACGAAAGCTTTATTCAAGTCAAATTGTGTATTTATATTAACGCTTATTTTTATATAAATTACAATAATATACGCATTTTGGTATATATGATGTTACTATGGCTTATTTTCTTGTTTGTTACGTTATCTTACCATATTAATATAACAGTATTTAGTTTAAAACTATTAGCGTTAATTACAAGGATGTTCCTAGTTTACATATATGGATTAGCTTAGACCTAATTTTGATTTGATGATTTGATGAGGGCTTAATTTAGATCTTTGATTAATTTGAGTATTTAACTTGTTGCCTGTGAATTCAATTTTGTGAATGATCGGTGACTTAAGACAAAGTGAAGAAGATGAAGTTAAAGGTTTGCTATTTCAATTGGGGGCAATTAATTGTTTACTATTAGATTTTTTTTTATCAAAAACGTAAATGACTAAATTGTTCTCATGCGTCATATATACATGACTCCACTTAATCCTCAAATTTAATATTTGTTAGTTCAAATAATGTTATTCAAATATGTTACAACATATGAACATGAGGGATATTCAACGCGTTTTCTTTAAATTTAATATGAAACCTGTAAATATAAACATAAAGAATATTTTTTATAATATTATATACCAATATTATACATGGTCTTAAAATCTTTATATATACTACTCTCTGTTAAAAGCTGTGTCTTTAGCAACTAACAAATATTACATTAGTTCCTATTAACGTGCACAACTACCAAGCTCCAATCATACAAGACTCTTTAGGTAATCAAACATGTTTATAGATGCACAAACAAACTAATGTGAATGTTCAAATAAAAATACGTAGTAGAAGTGATGTTAAACCACTCGCTATAACGATGAGAACCATATCTTTCGCACCCTGACTATGAGTGTTTGCATCGTTGTGGTGATTGTTGGGTTTACTAGCGGCTCCTGCAGCAGCATATACAGGTATGACCGCCCCACCCCCTCCTCGTTGGGAGGAGCTAGACTCACCACCATTTCCATAGTTGCCTCTAGTTGACTGCCCACCACCGCCGCCACCACCACCACCGCTACTACCACCACCACCACCTCTTGCACCAGCGTGTGCAAATTTACTTTGGTTTACGACTCCAATATTGTCGTCCATACTTACAAAAGCACTAGATTCATCTCTTTGTAGTTTTCCTGCAAATTTATGAGTAATTGTTACGTTATGAATGATACAAGCCAAAATCTATCTACGATTTGTTGGTCAAAGCTAATTATTTAAATGTAAAAAAAAAGTTTATTTTGCCATCTTATGTAGAAAGTGTGTTTATGAAGACCTTTTCAAATGAGTTGAGCACGTTTCAAAAGCCATAAAGCATATGTGTTTGTCTTATAAGAAATATGATCATTAGATTGTCTGAATTATTTGATTCGTTATCAAACAATGAAACCTAATATTATTCGTATCAAACAATGAAAATATCATAAAAATAGAATCTTACTTAATCACTTTCATTTTAGTTTCAATATAGTGAGTGAATCTTAATTATGGTTCACATATGGTACTTAAAGTTTTAAATCATGTGTTACGACTTTAATTACACATACAGAAATTCATTCCTTATATTAATGAAACGTTAAATATAATTATTCACCTATTCATATTCCATCCTCCTAAACCATCACAAGAATATCCAAAAAGACCAAACAAACAAAGTAAATCATACTTGACATAACACATATGCATGGTTGATGCAAGGTCCGAACGATCCACCATGTTAAGGATGAATCGACCATGGATAACGGTAGAAAGATTGCGCAAATCAAAAAAAAATTGATTTTCGATTTCTTAGGTCAATAGCTAATCTACTTATCCTTGGTTATTCAAGATACATCAACATAAGGATCGATTAGTGACATAACACATATGGTTGATGTGATATAATTTAAAACTGAAGCTGGAGTTGTGTTTGGCTTGGCTCAAATTGAGCTCGTGAACAACCTTACCCTAAACTACCATAATATCATACACTAGTGGGAATCTTAAAGGACCATAATTGAATAAACAATCGATATAATTAATGTTCATGTGATAACAAATTAATCTGAAAGCTATTATATTATTCATAACATTCACCTACAAGATCACTAGCTAGATAGAAAATTAACATTATTGTCATTCAAAAAGAAAAAAAGAAAAAAGAAAGATGCCGTATTATAATAAGAATACAATTATTTGAACACTCGTATGTATTATTGTATTGAAACATTATTTTGTTCTTTCTCTATGTATACGTATAAAGAGAGATAAAGAGTATAAGAGTGTCCCAATAATATAATGAGTGTACTGTATCTATAACAACATTCGCTATATAATAATTTGTAATCATGTAATAATTTGTTTCTATAACCAGATGAAAACATTATTTATTCATATTCATGTAACAATTTGTGTTTGATAACAAAACACATACACATTTCTTAGGAACCACTTTATATCCAAACTCATGATTGATGAGACACCATCGGTTCACTTTGCACGTTAGAGGGCTCTTTTAATTTCTACCAAACTAAGGTACGTGACACAACTTTTTAGAAAGTGTTCTTTTGAGGTCAAATAGTTAATAGTCCAGTTTTTAACTTCAAAATCATTGTGAAAACCCTCAAGTAAACATGTAATACAACCTATAACAATTCTGAATATTCTTAATTATATTGATAGGCATGACCTTTGAAGATGATCAAACTGTAAAGTTTTGATCATAACAGCTGCAAGAGGCCTCGAAGAATATCGAACATTTCTCATAAATTTAAGTAGAATTCAGTTTGATCTGAGAAATGGGTATGGATCAAGAGATTGCTAAACTAGATGGATGCCAAAAGTTTTGTAAAAAAGAAACATAGTTACATAGTGCATACACACATACATACATACATACATACACATATGTGAGTGTGTGTGTGTGTGTGTGAGAGAGAGAGAGAGAGAGAGAGAGAGGGAGAGAGAGAGAACCTGAGTAGTTGTTGGTAGTATGAGCAACTGATAGAGAAGAAGTGAAGTTGAATAGAATCAAGAGAAGCAGAATGAGTTTGATGACACCCATGTTTCCTTCCTTAATGATCTCAATTGTAATTGTAATTGTAATTGTTATGTATCATATTCTTATCCACAACAACCTACTTTCCCTTTCCCTTTTGATATGATTATAAAATATAGAAACAAGGAAACCTTGGAAAGACTAGTCAAAAAATACATTAGAGCGTGACTAGTGATAAATAAGAAAAGGCTAGATAACCTCTTTAAAAAAATGCAAAGTCACAGAGTATTTCATCCCATTTTTTTAAACGTTTCTAACTTTTTATTCCGTATTATTTAAAAAAATACACCGTAAATTCAAATCTTTATTATCTTGATATTAGTACAGTATTGCTATATTTTTTTAATAAAAACACGTGAGTTTTTTTAAAAACTTTGAACCGAGCGTTTGTGCATGATGTTTTATATTTCTGTACATGGCGTTTTGGTACCATTAAACACTGTCATGTCACCAAATACCAAGTACAAAAAAAATAAGGAAAGCATCATGTACAGAACACCCGATCTAAAGTCAAAATTAAACGCCATAGTCATATAACACAATGACAAACTAAATGCATGTTAAAATTTGCTGCTAAAACGTATAAATCATCACTAACTAAAACATCATGTATAAAAAAGGTAAAATGTCAAGTACAAAAAGACCAATTCAAGGTTAAATTTAGCATTACAGTTGTAAAACATAATATAAAAATTAACTCGATGTTGAAATTTGATGTCAAGTGTAAAACATTATCAAGAAATCTAAAATGTTATACACAAAAAGGGGGTAAAACGCCAGGTACAAATTGCATAGTTCAATGCCCTTAAAAAAGACTTTAATCTATTTTAAATATTTAACAATACTATACTCATATTAAAAAAAAGAACGATTTTGTAATGTAGTTTTTTAAAAATAAAATGATGATAAAAAGTTACAAAAGTTAAAAAAAATAAAAGAAATGACATGGACGGTAAGCTAGCACATATTAATTGGTTGACTTTTCATATTTTATCATTACTCAAATATAAATAAGGGTTCAGTTTTTAAAGCTTTTAAGGTTTTTTTCTTTTCTACTTTAACCTTTTATATTGTATAAATAATACGTCTATACATGTAATGTATGTATCAATGAGCATAAATGAGGATTATTAAATAGTTGGAGCAAATAAATTTGAATTTTGCTTTTACATATATTTATATGCGTGTGTTGGGAAGAGGATATTAACACAAAAAGCTCCCATTGTCTAATCCATGGGATTTATCGTGTGAAAAGACTTGTCCACTAACGCATAGTTACCATAAAAATTAAATGTGTGGACCATACGCAACTTTTTCTTTTTGAACGACACCATATACACTTTTGTATTCGAACTATTAACCTTTTTTTTCAACCTAGATGTTAAATTGAAATATCCTAGATATTAAATTAAAATATCTTATATTTGTAAAAGATTTAAACTTATAATACTTTTGTATGGAGCAAACTATTAACTAAAATAGAATGTGTTTGCGAAGCAAAGCTTCCACCAACACACGTAAAACTGAACACTAAAAGACTTTTAAACTCATTATCTAGGATCATCTCTAAAACTCATTATTTAATATTATTTGTAAAAATAATATTTTTACTAGAACTAGTTTTTATTTACTTTACGTATCTTTTTTGAATCAATGTCCTTTTAGTATTACGCATCAAATCGGCAAAAATAACGTGAAAACAATTTGTTTTGCTCACAAGAGGTTGTTTTTTAACTTCCTTTTTTAAAGAAGGTGATGACAAAAGAATTAGAAAGAAGCTCACAATACATGAATCATGGATGTGTTTAAGGAATTATACTTTGACTATGTATGGAAGTGAAGCTTATGCTGCCAAATGCCAAACATGATAAAGTAAAGAAAAGAAAGATGCCCACAAACACTTTGCATGGACCCCCTTTGGTAACCACCATTGTCATACATTACTTGTTTGGATATTGGATCATGATGAGTAATGAACAAATTATTAATAAAGCAATTATAATAAATTTAGAATATTTTGGACTTTTGTTATTGTTGGAACTTTGTTTTAAAACCATGTGTGACATTTGTCCCACATTGGAACCAAGGAAGAAAACTTCCTTACTTATAAAGCACAATCCACTTAGCCATTCAAGTGGATCACCAATTGGGCTAATGTGGATGGGCTATGTGTGTGTATGGTTGGATTAATTAAATGGGTTATATATATATATAATTAATGGTCAAAGATTAGGGCCTTGGGCCTTGGGGCTCTTGGGGTCTCTAAGACCAATAAATTCGTTTTTATATCTTAAATACGAATTTTGATTTTTTTAATAATATTTAATAATGACAGTTGAAGTTGGTTTTTGACAGTTAATTCGGTTTAACTGTTTTTTATCAACCTACATATACAGATATTCTGGAAGATCAAAGATACCAGAAATCATACTCACAAAAAATCGTTCTTGTAATTCGTGAAGGGAGTATAGCGATTTTCGTCAGAATCAAGCATTCATCTTGATTGATTGTTGTATCCTCAAAACAGATCCGATCACCGGAAATTTCTGTTTTAGGACACTGCATCGCAGGCCTCAATCTGTGGTTTACTTGTAAACAAATTCGTGAATTCTTCAATTCAAGTATGTTTACTATACTGTTCTTGTTTGATTTATAGTTAATAGTATAATTCGTTTATACTTGTTTCAAATACTTAGTGAAAGGCTGATCATTGATCATTTTGCAATAACAGTATATAGTAGTATAAGATATAAGATAATTACAAACTCATCTTGATCAGGTGTGTAGTTTGCTGATCTAGTCAATGCACAAAGCAAAAGAACGAATCTTGCTCCTACAACAGATGGACGACATAGCTTAAAACCATTTTACGATAACAACATGAAATTATCTTAATGATCAACACATACGAACAAAACACAATAACTTCGGAAAATGGTCTGTTTGTCTTCATTAGTTGGCTTTAGACCCTTATACCCAAAAATAAAGGACCAACCATGTAACAAAAGGAAAAAATATGTTACGTTCGATTTTACAACTTAATATTTGTTGAAAATAATCTTTTTCTTTTAAAAGATTAAAAACATCAATTTTACCTTTCAAAATTTTACAATTTGTTTCAATTTTAATTCAAAAGTTTTATTATTTGTTTCAACTTTATCCAAATAACGAAATTTTATAGGAAAATTGAAACAATATATGAAACTTTTAAAAGTAAATTAATATTTTTAATCTTTTAGAGGATAATAATTAATTTAGTCAAACTTTAGCAAACAAAATTGAAATTAACTTGAAAAAAAAGAAAAAAAGGAAAAGGATTAGGCTACCACAAGTAGCAAAGTGTTGTTCGCCAAAGCTCCCCTTTAACAGGAAATCTATCGTATATGAGGATATCTTAGGTATTACACATCCGAGATCCTAACAAACATACTTTTTTTTTATTTTTAATAACTTCTCTTCACTATTACCTCTCAACGAACATCTAACTAATTATCACATCGAAAGGTCAACGCATGAGGCTTCCTCTTGTGATGAGATTAACGGGTTTTTAATTAGTTCTAAGCAATTCCTATCAAGCTATCAAAAATGTAAAACATTAGACCACTCACTGGTCTATCCAGTAATGCCGCGCAAGACTTGACCGCGTCAGGGGCTTCTTCCTCCCTGCTTCCCGTATTGTTTTTGAGTTAGAGACCAGCCTTTAGGCCATCCACGCTCCTTGCTATCTCAGTCGCAATAGTTCATGCAGAGGCAGAAAGACGCATTGGCGGAGGGAAAACTAGACGTATCTTGCTAAGCAAAGATAGGTTAGAATGAATAGCTTCGCGAGGCTGTAGCTGCAAAGTTTCGCGTTTCGCATCCGGATGGGGTTGATGCTTTAAGCTACCTATTTTTTGTGGTCAAATTAGAAACTTTTGCCACAGAATGTTTGCTATCATCAATTTTGAATAGTATCCAAAATCTACATTATCACAAACATTAAAAAAATACAAAATCTTCACAAGTGCTTAAAACTAGGGTCTCCATCTTACTTCACATGTATCTACGTTTAAACACAGTTACATTTTAAAGAAGTCTAATTTCTTATTAATTTTAAAACGGTAATCCAGCCAGATAACTTGAACTCGGCTGTTCGAATAATTCTCGAATCTGCAAACATTTTATATTTCCTAAATCAACTAACCAATCATATTTGAATCTTAAACAAAAGGTGTATATATAGATATTTATTATTATTTGTCACATAATATAATAATATAATATAATATTCTCCATGTTGTTGTTTCCGTGTATATGCGAGTATGCGACCAACCTCACACGTTAATATCTGAATATCCAATGATATATTCATCATCCAGAAGCCCCAAAACGTGTTGCCGATTAACGACAAGCTATCATTGAAAAGTAAAAAATAAAAAATAAAATAAAAAAATGCCAGCTAACCTATTTTTGTCAACCCTTAAAGTAACCTTCAATCCAACTGTCAAACACCACAATTCTCACCAATTTAACCAAAAACCATTGAATCTTTCAACTTCAAGAATCAATAACATATAATAAAAGAAGATTTTCTTTTAACACGTGTCATCATTCTAGCATGTCAAATGACACGTGTCATCATTTTAGCATATCCGAAAAATTATTTTCCCGCCTTTCTCTCATAATAAATACGAAAATTATAAAAATAATCAATTTGACTTTCCTTTTTTACTAAAATATCTTAAAACAAATATATATACATTTATGTTTATTGTCTCTCTCCTATTAAATGATAATTATTTTAAACAA
>BJCO01836868.1:4143-14151 GCA_018326465.1 Flaveria floridana | reverse complement strand
ATGGCACGCAGCTACTTAGATTGGCATCCCTTCCCTTTCCGTCCCATTTTCAGTTTAAGTTTAGGTTTATTTTGAAAATTTACCCGTTTCACTTAAACTTTAGCTCTGATACCAACTTGTAAGACCTCGATCCCGGGACGCTTACAGCTGGTCGATCATCGCACATAAACATACGTTTTTATTCATCTTATATAAACATTGCAGCGGAAATAGTCAAAATGACATCTCATTTCATCATAAAGCTTTTGCAAAATAATACATCGTTAATCAATTACAAAATACATATTGTTGCATTACATCACAAAAGCATTACATAAATGGATGCCATCCAAAAGAGAGCTGAGTAGCCACCCCGTGCCATCCTCAGCAACGTTACCTGCCAACTGGAAAAACACACAAAAAGTCAGCGTTGCTGAGTGAGTTCTAGTTTTATAATAAAACACTTTTCTTTCGTTAAAACCATTCTTTACTTTTAATGCGATCACACATCATACGTACGCATAGATAATATCATTATTATCTTCATCATTCGTTCGTTAACATTCGTTCATTCAACGTACATCATTACCATGAAAATTCGTAACTTTCATTCACATTCATTCAAAAATTATTACTTTCATTCTTACGTTCATTACTTTCGATGACATGTACAATACCCCGAACATTATGCACGGAGCTGGTTACTGGGCCTGAGGACTTTCATAAACCTCTCGAACATTGTGCACAAAGCTAACTCCAGTACCTAGGGCAAGTACATTCACCACTTATCTTTTCTCTTTTGTTCCGGATCAATGCCATGTCCTATACCCCGAACATTGTGCATGAAGCTGGTTACTGGGCCTAAGGTCTTTCATAGACCTCGAACATTATGCACGAAGCTGGTTACTGGGCCTGAGGTCTTTCATAGACCTCGAACACTGTGCACGAAGCTGACTCCAGTACCTAGGGCAAGCGGCAAGGATCCCATACATATGGTCAATCACAAGGATTGGACCCCAGTGTGCATCCTTCTGGGGTAGCTAACCCGTACACAGTTCAGCTAAGACCTTTTATTGGGTGTGAACCTCCATACATTTGCTTGCAAGCCTTTCTTACTTTCATTCATTCATTTGTTAATGCATGCATTCTTTCATTTCGTTCCTCTTTTCATTACCTCCCACTTTACGTTACATAATACTTTTCATTCATTCATAGACATTCAACGTAAAGCCACAGGAAAACAATCATACACAACAGGAACGTAAACATAAACATAAACATACCAAGTCATCACCATACAAGGCACCATCATACATACATAACATACATCATACATAATCATGCAACATCATCCTGCCCAACATACCCTCTAAGACCCCAACGATCATCTTACTTGAACTTACAGGAAGTTCCATTTCAAACATACATCTGCATTTTCCCTCGAAAGTCAGAAATTAAACTATGCTTTTCCTCGGGTACACCAGCCCTACTTGGGCGTATGGGCACCCTTCAGTCGCATTGCCTCTAGGAGACTAAACATCATGTGAATGGATCAATGCGAATGAACAACAATGCGGATGAACACCCCAATCGTGGAATGGACCTCATGCGAATGAACACCAATGCGGATGAACACTTATGCGACTGGGCCCTTAGTCGCATGACTCCCCATGCGACTGGCCCCCTAATCGTGCGAATGAACCTCAATCGTGCGAATGAACCTCAATCCCACCCCATTCGGCCGTATGGCCTCTAGTCGGTCGCCTAGCCCTAACTGATGCGGAATGCAGTTCATCCCGAACCCAATCTGCCATTTTCGACCTCTAAGCTCATCCAAACCCATTCTAAGCTCAAATAAACCATTCTAAACCTTAGGAATGCATACTAAAACACCATTCAAGCACACCCAAGCCCGGACAAAAACTCCAAATGCATCACACGCAAACACATACAAATGGGTCAAAAACACACACACATAAAACGGGTTTCAGATGTGTTCCAGTCCCAAAATCATTCAAAAAAGTTTAAAAGAGGGGTCCTAGAACTCACACAAACAATCCCAAAAAGTAGAGCTTCGATTAGACCCGCTACACGACGATTTTGCACACTTGAATCCACCCAAACCAACTTTTCTCCCCTTTTCTCTCTTCTCTTCTCTTTTGCTGAATTTTCACAAGTGTGGGGAGGGTGTGGGCTGCCCTCCCCTCGTAATCCCCCACTCTTCCAAACTTTCTCCCGTTTTGGCGAGTTTGGTCCCCCGACTTTGGACTTTATGTCTTTTCCTTCCTTCGTCGGCTTCAAGGAAAATACCCGGGTGTTACAGAAATCAGTCATAGGCATCCCAAAATCAACCCACTAACCAAACATTTATTAATAACGATACAATAATTCCTTATTAGTTTAAAAAAAACTAAAACAAAACACAAAAAATAAATGACTAGAAATAGTTTTTCTATACTTAGAAAAATTTTAGTTCGTGATAAAAAGTTTTTTATTATATATATAACAATCCTAAGTAATAGAAACTTTCTCTTTACGATGGATAAACTCCGATTTGAATAACTTTCTCGCATCTACATGTGTTAATTACACAATTCATTTTTTGTAGGCACATTGTTGGTTTTTGTAAACGACAACACAAAGAAAAATGTATTAAAATGACTACTAGAAAGATGTTAGAGCCCAAACACCTGATTACACTAAGAAGGTATTTAAAACAAAATTACATCAATGATGTCAATCTGTGTTCTTATGCCTCGCTTTGTTTTTAATCCATATATACATGTTAACTTTAATTCCCTCCACCACCGTTGTAGCACTAACCGATATATTGTTTAAAATCAAGTAATTTCTACCCTTTCAGATACACCATCACGTCAAAATATATTTACAATGAATGACCATTTTTAACTTCCAGCGATAATTGAAATTATCTAAGGCGTCCGTCACTTGACGAATTGAATATTAAATTTGCCCCAATACCCCATATCGTGCTTTAATCCTAGACCAAACAAACATGACCATGGAATATGAAAACATAATATGATCAACCAATTCATTGTGACCAAAACAAAAGTTGCATACCAAGGAACCCAACTGAACCTCATGTCTTAGTAGCGCCTCTTTTGACGCCAAGCCACCTAATCTTGCCTTCCGAACAAAACAAAATGTATCCTTAATACAACCTACATGATCCATGACATAGGCATAAATTCACAACTGGTTTATTAGATTCTATGAGGTTACAGATAGATTTGACCAAAAATTCACCCATGTGATCTCCCATCCACCACCATGAGTTTTCGCCTAGCTTCTATTTAACAATCTGCGGTACAGAAATCATTCGTTCTAGTTCCTCATTCTCAAGATGTAAGGCCCTTTTTCAGGTAACCTCATAGTCAGATTTGAACATCATAAGCAAATAATTCTTAAACTTTACACATTCACTACATAGTAGCGAAATTAAATATTCATCACATCTATCATTTACCTATCTATAAAACTATCAACTATCGGAATGCAAGTCCTACATGCAACCAGGTAGCTTTACGTCTGTGCCAAGCTATCATTCTTTATTTCATCACCATTTTTACCTGTCATGCTCATATGCATAAAAAGTTAGTGTTGTTGAGTGACTTCTAGTTTTAAAAAACTATAAAGAAGTTTTTAGCATATTAATCATTCGAAAACATTATAGTTTATTCATAAAAAGGTTATGCTTTAGCATCATTACCATCATTCGTTCTTTCACAGATTCATACTTTCATACATTAGCATTATTCATACTTTCATACAACCATGCATTAACATTATTCATACTTTCAATATCTTTCATTTAATTTATCTTTTCACTTTTATCTTTGAGCTAATACAAGTACTAAGCTCTAGTCATGGTGAGCATACACAAGGTATAACTCCTATCAAAATAACAATACACAAGGCAAGGATTCTCTAGGTGAGTGCACATTACACACTCCCTAATAGGGATGACCAAGCACCAGGCAGGGCCCCAATTATTAGAGTTAGAATGATATAACTCATATATGTTAAGTGCATACAAGATGTATACAGGACAACACAAATAAAAAATCAATCTCGTAAGAAGAACGCGGAATATAATCACTCACGGAAGTAAGGTGAAGAAGAATCACAAGCACATGAACGTGAATGTAAATAATTCAAAGTGTATTGCTCTCTGATTTAAAAGGATTACAGTACATGTCATCAAGAAAATACAAAAGCTCTCTAACTCTCTACAGTTAATTACAAAGACTAAACTTCTATTTATAACAAAATGAATTTCTCAAGCGAAACCATTAGTTCTCGTATGGCTAGTAGTTGTCGAGCGAGAAGCAGTTTTCGCACGATAACGTAGGTTATTGTGTGGACTTTGATCTTGACCTTCATCTTAATTTCATTTCCCAAGCCTCTAGGTTTAACCCCTACAATCTCCCCCTAGGCTCGGTAAATCAATGCTTTTAGATGTCCATATCTGCAACCTGGTAACTGCCCCCATATGCATACATCTTATAGTCCAGGGCTTCGTTATCAACCAACCAAACTGTGCAGCTTGAAAATGAACTGATTCATCAGCTGTAATAGCACATGCCTACAGCCTCATCAAATCATCTCGTCTAAACTTTAGTATATTCACAGGGTCGATGATAAGGTAATCCCTATCAATTCAATATATCAACGCTTGTCCCGTCTTCTTTTCACAACTCCACCACATAAGCTTCGACACGCTGTTAACTGGCACTGAAGCGTGTATAGGGATCTTCCGCACATACCTCAGATAATCCCTTATATTCATTGGCTTATTAGTGTTAGGATCTATCAGGGTCTCATCTTCAATGACTTTTGATTTGGCAGTCTTAAAGTCCTTGAAGTTGGTTTTGTTGTGCCATCATATTAGGTTTTCAATCCAATTACCCTTACCATAGTTACTCGGGTTAATAAATGGACCACGACCCATAACATATAAATCTGATTCTTTAAGTGTATGAAAGTGGAGTTCATCTTGATAATACTCTATCACTCCTCTTCTCTTTATCACATACATCTTCTTCTCAGCATCATACACCAAACTCATAATAGGTTCTGAGTTTCTGTACCTTGTGAAAGGTTTGGAATGTCTCAATATGTGAATGTAAGCTAGCGATGGTGGAGCCTTAATAGTGATATTACCAACCTAAAGTACAACACTTTTACCAGTTTGATCTGCTGTCTTGTCAGTTGTATCTTCAGGACTTGATTCCCCAACAATCTGTCCCTCTTCAATCAAGATATCAGAAAATAAGTTTTCGAGACTATTTCTGAATATATCTGTGTAATCTACTGTAGTTTCTTCCATGTCATCAAATGAAGATATATCTTCGTCTTCTTCTCCAGCAATTATCTTTTGCTGAAAAGAGTAAAACTCCTTCTCATACTCAGCTTCTATGGCAGGTTCTAAGGGTGTGTATCCAACTGTATCATCGGGAATTAGTCTAGAGATATTGGCAGTTCCCAATGATTCAAAAGTACTAGTAGGAGCACCCATATCACCCCCTTGGTCATCACATCATCCTTCTTATCTTCATCTCCTTTATCATCTCCCATGTTACCATCATCACCATCATCATCATCATCCTCATCATCCATATCATCATCCTTATCACTGAATGTAAAGTCAATATGATCCAAATCATCATCATCACCAACTGAGTTAGGAATTGGCATCATATGTTGAGGCTCCAAAAATGCCTCTCTACTGAATTATACAGGTTGATCCTCAGTATCATGAATAGAAACATCTAATAGTGGCTCTTGATAAACATTAGCTGTGTCTGTTGTCCTTTCTGTGTCAACAGGATCAACATTAATCTCTTTCTCAGTAATGGGATCTTTAGCAGGCTTAGATCTAGTAGTTTGCTATCTACTGGATTCTCTAACTTGTATCATGTGAAATGATAAATCAACACAAGAAGTGAGTTCTATTAAGTTGTGTTCCATGATCTATAAATAGCTAAACAAGAACTAGTGCTGACTCTCCAAACTAGAAATCTTCTCATCTTTTTTAAACAAACTCCGACACAAATCATCTTTTAACATTGTCATCTCAAATAGCTCTTTGTCCAATGTGCTAAGCCTCTTCTCTAATGTAACATGAGTGGGTGAAAATGAAGTAGATGCTGGTTGCGGTAGATGTTCAGGTGTAGTAAAATCAGCATCACCAAACATATCGTCATGTGTTTGTTCCCTCAAAAGTGTCCTCAATATGTAATGAGTAGAGTGCACATAAGATGATGTTATAGTTGTTGATTCTGTAACAATCACCAGTATAGTAGCCTCACTAAATATGACTGGAATATCAAATACTGGAACATCCTTAATCATCACTATGGTCATTAGGATTTTGATGTCTCCTCAACACTCCACGTCCTCTACCCCTACCATGTTGACTTTCACCAGACCTCCTTGCCATTTTCTTCCTCCTTCAAGTAACATGAACCTCATCATGGATAAAATAAGAATCACATTCCTCAGCAGTGCGTTTTAAAGGTGTTTCACACACTCTGGGACATTCTTGTAAGACATATGGCATATTCCCTATCTGATCACTTTTTGTCTCACTGCCACTGCTAGTGAACCAGGTGTTCACCACATCCATGTCAGATCGTTTGGCAGCCTGAAAACTCTCAGGTGCTTCGTATGAAATACTTGTGGATGGACAAGCTGTATCAGCTTCTATAGCTTGAGCAGTAGATGTAGATGTACAAGCTGTATCACCTCTTTGAACATGAGGAGTCTCTGTCTCTTATGGACGTGCCTTATCTTGGAAACCATCAACAAACCTTCCAATCCCAAGCATTTCCTCGTGCACTTATAAGATAAGTTAATATGTCATTCCTTATCACCATGATAATATAGCTGGATGAAATAGACTTTGCTAGCTCAGGATGAGCAGCATTCACTATCATCTGAATAAATCTGGGGTAAATGATGCACTTCTTCCCCACGGTGGCAATAACATTCTTTTATATCTCCGAGAAAATGACCTTGGATATGCAATATGGAAGATCATCAACTAGTGATACAAGCAGGGATCCGAACACAACACTAAGCCTATCCATGCCCACTTTGAGATTGCTAAGCAAAAGGATCACCACATGAAATAAGTACTTCCAGAAGGGTCGAAGATACTTCTTCTCCAACGATGGGTATCAGTGACTATAACCCATACGGACTAGTAAGTCCTTAACTGCATCGTCATCAATCTTCACCGGTGCATGTGGTTGATCTTCTAACATTAGAACACTGTTTATCACCTCGACAGTAATGCCAACTGTAAGGATCAACACAGTACAAATATCGATCTTGTGAGGAAAATGCGGAATGTTAACATCACAGTATAAGATTGAATAGCAGAAGAATATTAAGAACACACAAGTAAATAACTTTAAATTGTATTGCTCTCTAATTTGAAAGTATTACAAAACGTATAAAATCAGGAAAGTGAACAAAAGCTACTAATTACAAAGTCTAAACTTATATGTATAGTTACAAAAGAAGTTATCACGCAAGAACAACAGTTCTCGCGTGACTAGAAGTTGTCATGCGAGAAGCTTGTTATTGCGCGGTAACTTTGCAGGACTCATGTGAGTTTGATCTTCATCTTCATCGTGATTTGATTTCCCGACCATCTATGTTCAAATCTCACAATGTTTTTAGAAGTCCATGTCTTCAACCTTTTAACTTCCCCCATATGCATACAGCTTGTTATCCAGGGCCTTCATAATCAACCAACCAAACTGTGATGCTTAAAAATGAACAGATTCATCAGCTATAATATGGCAAGCCTGTAGCCTTATCAATTCTTCTCTACCAAACTTGAGCAAATCCATAGGCTCGATTATACGGAATTCTTTATCAACATAGTGTTTGATAGCATATCCTGTTTCCTCCTCACAACTCCACCACATAAGCTTTGACAAGCTGTTAACTGCCATAGGAGAGTGTATAGGCATCTTTCGTATATGTCTTGGATGCTTTTAAACCCTGATCTTCATTGGTTTGTTCGTATTTGGATCAACCTGGGTCTCATCTTCAATGACTTTGGATTTGCCAGTTTTGAAGTCTTTGAAGTTGGTTTTACTATGTCTATATATCAGGATCCAAATCCAATTACCTTTTCCATAATTACATGAGTTAATGAAAGGAACGCGACCCATAGAATATAAATCTGATGCTCTGAGCGTATGAAAGTCGTGTTCATCCTGATAATAGTCTGTAGCTCCAACCATTCTCTTAATCACATATAACTTCTTTTTTTTATCATATGCCCAACTAATAATCAGTTCTGAGTTTCCATACCTTGTGAAAGGTTTGGAATGTCTCAGTGTGTGAATGTAAGCTGGCGGTGGAGGAGCTGCCAAAGTAAGATTGCCGACCTGACGTACAACACTTTGATAAGTTTGTTCTGCTAACTTGTTAGTGGTATCTTCAGAACTTGATTCCCGAACAATCTGTCCCTCTTCAATCAAGATATCAAAAAATAATTTTTTGAGACTATTTCCGAATATATATGTGTAAACTACTGTAGTTTCTTCCATGTCATCAAACGAAGGCAGATCTTCGTCTTCTTCCTCGGCAATTATCTTTTGCTGAAAAGAGTAAAACACCTTCTCATGCTCGGCTTCTATGGTAGAATCTAAGGGTGTGTATCAAACTGTATCATCAGGACTTGGTCTAGAGACATTGGCAGTTCCCAATGATCCAGAACTACCAGTAGGAGCACCCATATCACCCCCGTGGTCATGACATCATCCTTCTTATCCTCATCTCCTTTATCATCTCCCACATTACCATCATCACCATCATCATCAACATCCTCATCACCCATATCATTATCATCATCCTTATCATCCATATCATCATCCTCATCATTGAATGTAATGTCAATATGATCAAAATCTTCATCCTCACCAACTGGGTTAGGAATTGGCATCATATGTTTAGGCTCCACAAACACCTATGTAGTGAATTGTACAGGTTGATCCTTAGTAGCCTGAATAAAGACATCTGATAATGGCTCTTGATAAACATTAGCCGTGTCTGTTGTTCTTGGTGTGTCAACAGGATCAACATCAATCTCTGTCTCAGTAATGGGATCTTAGCTAGCTCAGATCTAGCAGTTTGATGTATGTTGGAGTATCTAACTTCTATCGTGTGAAATGATAAATCAACACGAGAAATGAGATCTCTTAAGTTATGTTCTGTATCTTGTACAAAGCTATACAAGAACTACTGCTGACTCTCCAAACTAGAGTTCTTTTCATCTTTTTCCAACAAACTCCATCACATATCTTCTATCAACTTTGTCATCTCAAATAGCTCCCTTTCCAACATGTTAACCCTCTTCTCTAATATAACCTGAGTTGGTGAAAATGAAGTAGATGCTGGTTGCGGTCGAGGTCCAAGTGTAGTAAAATCAGCATCACCAAATATATCATCATGTGTTTGTTCCCTCGAAAGGGTCCTTAATATGTCATTAGTAGTGGGCACAGAAGATGATGTCACACTTGTTGATTCTGTAACAATCTCTAGTATAGTAACCTCACTAACTATGACTAGAATATCAAACACTGGAACATCCTCAGTCGTCACTATGGACATTGGGGTCCGACGTTTCCTCAACACTCCACGTCCTCTACCCCTACCACGTGGACTTTCACCAGTTCTCTTTGCCATTCCCTCCTTCCTTCAAGTAACAGGAACCTCCTCATGGATAAAATCAGAATCACATTCCTCAGTAGCGCGTTTTGCAGGTGCTTCTCGCACTATGGGACGTTCTTAACATATGGCACATTCCCTATCTGATCACTTTCTATCTTACTCCCACTGGTAGTGAACCAGGTGTTCACCACATCCATGTTAGATCGTTCGGCACCCTGAGAACTCTTAGGTGCTTCTTGTGTAATACTTATGGGTGGACAAGCTGTATCAGCTTTAGCAACTTGAGCAGTAGACGTAAATGTACCAGTTGTA
>BJCO01836837.1:0-10922 GCA_018326465.1 Flaveria floridana | reverse complement strand
TAATATGAAAGAATAGTGCAAAAAAAATCACACAAAATACCATAGATCAATAATCAAAATAGTAGGCTAATTAAACATTATATTGCAAATTGCAATCAAGGAGTTGAGCTGCATACAATACAAACAAACCTTTTCATATTAATGAAAAACTAAAACAAAAGCATTGGATGACATACACTTACGAACATTCAAAACGAAGCACCTTGCTCGGTGCATGAAATTGTTTATTATTAGTCTACTTGACTAATTAATTAACTTTGAGAAGTTAAAAATTCAAAATAGTGTTTGTTAAACTATTTTTCAAACTGACTTTTCATATAAAATACAAATAAGGTTTAGAAATTTTAACTCTGGATTATAACAAGCGTGTACTGTTTAATTATATTAACTGCTTATCTACTTGTACTTTGGTTTTAAACAAAAAATATTTATTTAGAATGCACTTCAAAATAGTGGTGTTATTATGACGTTGTCATACCCGGCCACCGGACGGGTATAAAACTAGTTTGTTCTTGTTTTAGAAATTTAACGAACTCTTTTAACATCATCTTTTACATTATTATTAAGTGCTGTCAAACATATTCTTTTGCAAACGCATGATTGGAAATATATTTTGAATACATTGTGACTTTTTAAGTCATGAACCTCATAATGCGATGGATGGATCGGGGTGTGGTCTCCTTGGTGATAAAATGTAATATGAGGAGAAATGTTTTGCTACTGTTTTGTTACAGGAGAGTAATTTATACAATCCAACATGACCACTAAACTATGTACATGAAGAATCTTTTTTTTTTATCATATGTTATACTCTGTCAGTATACTTACATTTTTACAAGTTAAGATGCGCATCACCACTCGAATAAGTTGTTGCTTCATACCTGACAAACCAACCATGAGCACTAATGCATTTGTGATTTAAAAAACATGGATATGTTTGGATAAGCTTTTGTGATGATTAAAACCATATATGCATAATGATCTCTCTTTGTATATTTGTTAATGATTTATGAATTGATGATACCACCTGTCTTAACTTTATACCTTAAACCAAAAACCAAGTGATGTGTTGTCAATTATGCTAGATACTTGATGAGAATGAGTACCATGCTAGATACTTGATGAGAATGAGTACCATGCTAGATACTAGATAGAAATAAGTATACACAAGTGATGCTTTGCATATGACACGATCTCTAGACCAAACTGATCACAAATAACACGCGAGGTTAAGTGGCATAAACAACCATTGATTCACATACCTTATTTAATTTTTAACATGATCATAAAAGACCGTATCTGATACTTGACTTAACTCCCATATTTGTTTCGTGATCTGAAGCATGTATTCTCAAACTACTGTTTCTTACTTCTTGAACCTTCAACCTCAAGATTACAAAACCACAACTTTATAAGTTGCTTCAAGGTCGACATAACAATAATTCAAAATTTACTTAGACTATGTGTTGTGAAGTGACTTTATCAGAGGCTCTAACACTTTATTAGGAGCTCTATCCACGTGTGTTGCAGGGTTATCCTATAATATTACAAGCTACTGTTGTGCCTCATGACCTTCCTCACGCCCGCTTGATTGCGCCTTTGATCGCACCACCATGTTACACCTCCCTCACGCCCGCTTGATTGCGCCTTTGATCGCACCACCATGTTACGGTGTACGCGACCATATAGATAGCGCCCCTCTTCGCCACAACACCTAGTCTTATGATGATGACACTAAGAAATGATATAAACAAATAATTCAAAACAGTTATTTTTGTTACATAGAAATCTCAAAATCTCAATCTCAATGGTAGTATCATTCAGCAGATAAAATAATAATAATAATCTGTATAAGACGATCACAAAAGCAAACACCATGAAGAGGAACAGAGAAGATATGGAGATCGTATGGCAAACTCCGGCGAACCCACCGGAACGCCATGATTACATCTTCCGTAACGGTAACCTAACTCACAATTTCATCTCTTCTTATTGCTCTTATAATTTATAAACTTTAATTCAACCATCTAAACCCTAAATACTCGCAGGAATCCGCTATGTTAAACCCTACTACTTCGAATTCATTTCTCATGTACGTATGCCTCTCGTCTCTGTTTACATAATTGATTTAATGACAGTGCGATTGATTTACTAAAACCCTAATTGAACCTGAGATTGGTGGATTTGGTTTTTATGTGAACTACAGGCGAAGAATCGGTGGGCGGGGAAGACTATTGTTGATCTGTTTGCTGATGAGTTTAAAGGTCGAGACCGTGATTATTATGTAAGATTGTGTTATTTGATTGTTTTTTTCAGTTTTCGAAATGTGTTAGTGGATTTATCAGGACTGTAGAAGTTAGTCTATTTGGTGATTATATTTCTGTAATTTGCTCCACTCGTTCATCTTACAGATATGTTAATACTCTATCAATACTAGATTATTAGAACTTTGTACAGAGTTATAATGTGATTACACCAGTAGAAACTTTCTGGGGTGTTTGGGTTTGCTTATTAGAAGTGTCATCTGCTTATTTTATCTTGAAATAGCCGATTGGGATTTTGGAACAAGCAACTTCAAACCGCTCATTCAATCAAAACAAACTTGGTTTACTCATAAACAGTAAGATTAGCAGCTCAATTTGTGAAGAAGAAAGTATTATTTGAAATAAGGTGAATCCCATGCTCAAGGCTCCTGGTCTTTGTATGCAACATTTATCTTGCATTTGTGATTAAGACAATTTTTTCTTATATAATCGAATCCTAATGTCGAGTAAGAAATTTGCACAATTTAAGCATTAAGCATGCAAAATTATAAGTCACGCTATGATAAAATTGTAGGATTCTGCTGTTAAATCTGGTCGCATACAAGTCGATGGAAAGGCAGTGCCTGTTTCATACAGAGTTCAATCATCACAAAAGATTAGTCACTTTGTACACAGGTGGGTGATGTTTTCTTGTTCAGATTATTTATAAACAAATTCGTTATGTTAGTCTAATTTTGTATTTCTGTGTAATACTGTGAAATCCAGCTTCTAATTATATTTGAAATTTAGGCATGAGCCCCCAGTGAAGGCTTTGGATGTTACAATTTTGCATGAAGGTGAAGATGTGCTTACTGTTTGCAAGCCTGCTTCAGTTCCAGTAAGTTGAAATTGTGAGCTTCTAAACTTTTGTTCAACCTCATATTAATATTTGTCTACATATTATAAATGTAGGGGTACAGGACTTGTAAATTTAAGAGGGGGGGGGGGGGGGGGGGGGGGAGGTGTTTGGGATTGTTTTTTAAAAACTGTTTATTCCTTTGGAACCAGACCCTGCTCTTCAGCGGGATACACTGGGTATGTTTGTTTGTTTTATTCCTTTGGAAATAATGAATCTGATAATCATTTGTAACTAACCACAATGCTGGAGATAGAGTCTGAAATTTTATTCCACTGTAATGAAATGTAATAAGCGTATGAACTGTTTGAAAGTTGGCGATTCTGCTTTTAAGGATTTTTCTAAGAGCTAAAATAATTAGAATTAGATTAGGAAATTCAAAATTTATAAGCAGCTCAATATCTACTCATTCATCCTCAAATAAAGGAAAGATAATAAGATTGCTTTTATCTAAATACTCAAAACCGCTTTTCTGTTGTATTCATAAGATTCAAAACACAATAAGCAGATAGCAGTTTTAATAAGCAATCCTAAACACCTCCTTAACGTTCATACATTTTAGATCAGAGATTCCTTCTTCAAGCCCTAGTATTAGGATTTAGGGGACACTTTCTCCGGAATATTTGTGTTCTTGATGGTTGCATATGCCTTTTTTGTCAAGCAAAATATAAACATTCTACCTTATTTACTTGCGGTAATGTTGGATAAACCAACTTACATTCAATATTTAAAGGGTTTAGTCCCTTAGTCTTTTTTCTGCAATGATTATAACTTGGAACTATTTTCAAACTAGTTGAAAATTTTGAATAGTTGAACAAGTTAAATATTCATGTCGACGCTACGTTTACCAAAATAAATATAATATTATTGAAAGTGAAATGTTAAGGGATAACCAGTGCAAAAAAAGCTTAAGGGACTAGAACGCTAACATGTTGAAAGTTGGTTTGCTTTTACCAATATTAACCATTTAACCCATATATAAACTTGTTAACATAAGTATTTAACCCGCTCAACATGTCAAACTGGCATTTTCAACAAGTCACTAAATAAATAAATAATAAGGGCTATAACAACTGCAAAAATGAGTTTGGGACTAAACCACCCAAATGGTTCCATCTCTCCTACATAATGATTATGACCCAAAACCCGAAAATAGAGTGAATAGTGGTTGCTTCGCTTCATCCTTTATTGAATACCTGTGAGTTATACAGATGTTCTTTTTTTCCAATAACTTGGATTTTTCTTCATTATCGGTGAGATATATGTCGGCCATTTCAGAATTCTCTCTTCTTCAGGTACATCCGTGTGGGCAATATCGTAAAAATACCGTTGTTGGTATACTTCAGGCAGAACATGATTTGGCACCTCTCTTCCGTATCCAAAATTTTATTTTACAAATTACCATCCTGTCCATCTTTCATCTCTCCTCTACAGTTTACTTTTACATTTAAAATATGTTTATTTCTTTACTCTACAAAAGCCGTTCATCGGCTAGATCGTTTGGTTTCAGGACTTCTTATTCTTGCTAGAAGTGCTTCTCAGGCTGATATTTTCAGGCAACAGGTACACCCACAGTTTTTTTCCATCTTCCTTTCTTTCCCCTCTGGTAGTTGGTTGCAACTAAAATACAATGAATTTTGATCTTTTAAAATATGCATATTCCTCTCTCCCATTTTTTAGAAGTTATGTATTCTTATGCCTAAAAGTTGATGCATAATTAATTCTATTTAGATTGAGTCTGGGACGGTGCAGAAACAGTATATCGCAAAAGTAGTTGGGGAATTTCCCAAAGAGGAGGTACAATTTCTATATGAGGACGGATGCTTGGCTAATGATGATTTTCTCTCTTATATTGAATTTATCATTATTTTTGTTCAGCAAATTGTGAATTTGAGGGTGAATTTTAATGCTCGAGAAGGAAGGAGTATTGTAGAGGTAAAAGGACTTGTATCTGAGCAAAAATTAGTTTCGTTATATATCTACTATCATTTATTTCAGCCAAGACAGGTGACCTAAATACTCATCTTTTCTTCTCTAAAATACGCAGTCAATGTGTCAAAAATGATTAAAAACCAAGAATATATTATTACTATGATAATATAAATGTACAAAATAAAGCAATGTAAAGAGGTCTCATGCATTTTTGGGGTACTCTTGTTGCTTTTCCCATTCAAACTGTTTTCATTTTAGCTATTTTTTTATAATTTATCCCTGTTAGAGATAGTGACCTGTCCCAAATGGGTTAGAATTGCAACCTCTAATCTTTACTCAGAATTTTTTTTCCTTTGTTAGAATATTGGCCTAGTAAAACAAAGATAATACTCGGTATTTTATGGAACTACCACGACTCTTTTTATTAATATGAAGAACAAAAGACACACCTTAAACTCTATACAATGACCCTCTTTTATACTGCTCCTAACTTTAATTACTATGAAATCACAACTCAAACACAGCTGGAATAATAACTCATTCACAACAAAAACATTCAATACTTCCCTAATATTTACCTTGACTAACATATTCTACATGTTAACTAATTCCATCCTCATTCTTGGTTCACCCGTATGCACTCTTGAACATCAAGATTACTTTCTAACATTTCGCCCTTAATCTTGATGTTGTACCACCTTCGTCTTGAATTCCGAGTAACACCCATTGTTGATTCACTTTAATTCTTGGACCCCTTTCATGTCTGAATACCATTTTTTTTTGAATCTGCAAGATCTTTACCAGGTTCCCTTGATTTTAATTTTCAGGGTCAGATATCACCTTGAATCCGCGAAATCATGTTTTTTCCCATCAGTCACTGATCTTCAAATTTGCTACACACATCTTCTGTTCTTCTTCTTCTTTGATTGCAACCGGGTTTGTGTCACACGAAAAACTTTCTTGCCTTCTGTTTGTCCTTGTTCTTCTTCACATCAACCCGTGACACACACTGCTCAAACCTAGATCAATCCTTCACAGATTAAATAGCTTCTACTCCACATCGGTATCACACCTTTATAACTTGTATCACACAGGTTTTCTTTACCTCGTTCGTTGCTTCACACAGTCGCCTTCTCTAGGTCCGTCTTCCATGGATATAACCTGAATCACACAGGTCTTTTTCTACTGCATTTGTGTCACACATCCTGTCTTCAAATGATCTGTCACAGATCAGTACCCTGTTTTGATTGCTTCTCGCTATTGGTTTTCTCAGCCCTTTGACCTTTCAACAGCAACAGAAAAAAACCTTCACAAATCTGGTCTGCTGTTTGATTGATCCCAAAACACATCCCTTTGATTAGAACCTCACAACAACGTTAATATTCAATCAACAGCCCTTCAATGTGATCTATCACAGATGGTTTAAACCTGTCACAGGTTCTTCTTCGGTCAGTCTATCACAGAACTAATCGGGTGGCTTTGTTCTACAAGTCTTCGGTTGTTACTTGATCTCCCTTTTACCGCCACACAGGTCTCTTTGATCGTTTCACTCTGATACCAATTGTTAGAATATTGGCCTAGGAAAACAAAGATAATACCCAGGATTTTGTGAGAACTACCACGACTCTTTTTATTAATATGAAGAACAAAAGATCACACCTTAAACTCTATACAATGACCCTCTTTTAGTCTTTTATACTACTCCTAACCTTAATTATGATGAAATCACAGCTCAAACACAACTGGAATAGCAGCCCATTCACAGCCAAAACATTCAATACTATCCTAATATTTACCTTCACTAACATATTCTACATGTTAACTAATTCCACCCTCATCTTTCGTGGTTCACCTGCATACACCCTTGAACATCAAGATTACTTTCTAACGTCCTTGTATCTATAATAAGTGTTTTCTGTGGTGTAGGTAGGGGACCCTGATGAAAAAGACAGTAATATCTTAAAAGGGAAGGCCGCTTGCACAAAATTTACTAGAATTTGTACTAATGGGAAATATAGTATTGTATCATGTCATCCAATCACCGGAAGAACTCATCAAGTAAGAGAATGCATTTCGAGGTCGCAACGTGGGCGGGTCAGTGGGTAAAGTAACCGGCCAAACGAATAATATTTTTTTCAAAGTCGAATTGGGTTGACCCGAAACAGTATTTATGTCCTGGAGATTTTATGTATTGGAAGTATAAATTGACTGATATTCGACCCGTTCGATACATACCTATTAGAGCTTAAACATAATCCTAATCTGCACATTTATAAGTAAATGGGGTCAACATTGCCACCTCTACCGAGTTCATTACAAAGCTAGAAACACTTGACTTCTTTTAACTTCTGCCCTGTGTCTCGAATAGATTCGTGTACACCTGCAATCAACGGGTCACCCAATAGCCAACGACACACTCTACCTCCCTGATTATGTTGATAGTAGCTCTAGGAGAGCATCTAATGCAGTGAAGTCAAAACGTTCTTTAAAAGTAAACTCTAATGATAAGTGCAATAGTCAACATGAAGATTCCGTTGAAGATTTTGACATAGATCCAATGTGCACAAATTGCCCAGACTTGGCCCCTATAGGGTAATAACCTTTTACTGTTCCATACATTATACCATTCAAAATTTAATTTCTAGTAAACAATTTTCATTTTATTATTTAATTTTAGTCTTTTTATGGATATAATTTTATATCTTGAATACAGATATGATGGCAGTGAAGAAGGTTTATGGCTTCATTGCGTGAGATACAGCGGGCCCGATTGGGTATATGAATGTCCATATCCAGAATGGGCATCTCTAACCTAAATCTTTTACAAAATTGTGGCTCCAAATTTTGATTTAAATTCAATACCTTTTTAACTATCTGGTGCTATGGTGCAACAAGGTACTAGTGTCCTGTGAACTTGGAGGCTTCATGTAGTTGCTGTCAATGATCATTCAGGGCTGGCAATTTGGTCTTTGGTCAACCAAAACCTGAAATTGCCCGTCAACCTGAACACAACGTGTAATCATCCACTGTTCAATACGACAGAACCTGAACATGGCCCGTGCTTAACTTGTGTAACCGTGACCCATTTGTCAACCCATTTAGTTAAATGGATACTGGCTATTTCTAAACCTGTTTAATCTGCATAATTTCAGAAAATTCTATATTTTTTTATGAAAAAATCCCCATGATTTTGCCTTTTCTTTTTTTTTTTAAATTGCGATACGGGTCAAAATCCAAGTTAGTCCATTTCACCTGAACCCGGTCCACATAATTCATTTGAGTGTCTCGGAAAACTTTTGATCCAATTTAAATCATGTTATGTTTACAGTTTACATGTTTTCTTGTTGTGTCTAGAATTGTTAGTTTTAAACATACATTTTCTTTAACATTAGCAGATTTCGTGTCTCCATTTGTTTTATTTCTAGCTATAAGTTTTTTTCGTTTAATTCTGGATCTCTTATTGCATTCTTTATAGTTCTTTAAGGGGTCTTACTTCTTAGTTAGAGCATAAGCCTGTTCCTTATATATATGTGAGTGAATGTCATGAGGGATGGTTGTGAGTGAAAGAGAGAAAATTTATGAGAGTTGTATCGTGTTTTCTCATATTTGGGGAAACACGTTACAATAATTTTTTTAATATTTTTGAAAGTGATTGTGAGTGGGTGAGAAACAAAATATAATGACAAATGTATGAAAAAATATTATTTAATTAAAAAGAAGAGAGAAAAAGTAGTAATTTTTAGTATAATTATAAAGATGAGGATAAATGATGGATTGTGAATGCTCTTATATGTTATTGATTCTTTTAAACTTTATTAAAAATACAAATACTATTCTGCATAAGAAAATATACCGTTTAGTTGCAATGATCTAAGCATCAACGGACACGTTTTTGTTACAAAATGGAAATATCAGATGTAATTTGTTTGATTGAAAATGATTTGATGACCCTATCTAAATAAGTTAGCCGTTAAGAGTCGAGTGTATTTGACATTGAATACGTAGCATGATAAAGGAACTTTATGTGGTGGTAGTATTGTGAATAAGTTAAAACAAGGATTGTGTATTGATGATTACAATACATGAGTTTCTTATTACACATTTGTATGTGTTACTACATTTGAATGTGTTACTACATTTGAATGTGTTACTAGTGATAATTTAATGCATGTATTATAGTTTATGCATTGCTACATGTGTTTAATTTGTTTTGAATTTTTTTTTACCCTACTACTTCTAAATCACATCAAGTTAATTACACATTATTTTTGTTTGAATCCAATACCTTTTCGTTAAGAGACAAAGTATCTACAGAGTGGATTAGCTTCACATTAACATATACATTTATGTGGTGTTACTAATTATTTTTTTAGTGTATGCATTGTTCACGTATTATGTAGTATAGTGTGTGCATTAATGCATACTTTTGATATGTTAATAATAATACTTTAGCATATGCATTACTACATACGTGGCATATCCATTCCTGGTATAGTGTTTTCAATCGTTGTATATAGTGGCGAAGCTAAAACAAAACTTCAGGGGTATTTCAATTTTTTTAATTATACATTCGTGCAAATTAAAAAAAAGAGAACACGTTAAAAATTGAAGTTAAACACATATCTATCAGATGATTTCATATCTCTCCTCTTTGGCATTTAAAAGCTTGAAATCAAACTATTACATCGTCATCTGTTACTTTATGAAGTGTTTATCTTTCAACCGCACAAATTAAAACATTCTTCACTCATTCGATTGCGTAAATCCGTAATTTAGAAAAAAACATATTTTAACAGTTGCGCTTGCAACCGGTAAACCAAAGCATGTTTCCATTGTCAGACGAGTAAGGTCACATATTTCATCTAATTTTTTAAATCTATCATCTTTCTTTAGAATAAAGTTTCATCATTCAAGTTTCAAATCTCTTAATTTTATAACAAACAAAATGTAAATATAATCAAATACACTAGGACAACTAAAATTATAAACTAAAACCTAACCTAAAGTCAGATTTCATCCTTTTTGTGGCAGAGATACAATTTCATAAATCATAACAATCTAAAATCAAAAGTGAACTAAATTTTTTTTAAAAGAATACTTTGAGCAATGGCAAGTTGGCAACAGCAGCTAGCAGGCGGCCCTCGACGATGGGCTGGTGGCTAGTAGGCGGCAACTGGTCGATGGTGGCTGCTGAAGTAGGCATGTGGCGATGGCTGCTGTTTGCTCATGTCCCTTGTTGAGTGGTGAAGCCACTAATTCATAGTGGCAAACAAATTGGTCAAAAAGGGAAAAGGAAGAAACATCCACATCCATTTTTTGTGGCTTTAGACATCCATGTTTCCAGACACTTTGTTTTCATTATCTAATATCATCTCAGTCTCTATAAATAGAGATCAAAACTGTATTTGTAAACCATCCATGTACATCTAAACATCACTGAATAAAATCCTAGTTACCGAGAGTGGACGTAGGTCAGTACTGGACCGAACCACTATAAATCTTCGTGTGTTCTTGTGGTTGTGTTGATTGTGTTCGTGTGTGTGATACTGTCCAATCCTAACAACTGGTATCAGAGCCAGTGGCTCTCGATCATCACACGAACCAGAAGGAGGTGTACAAGAACAGAGGAGAAGACACTGACCTGTGAAATCAGGAACTAGGGTTCCGATCAGAAGACCACTGCCGCAGCAGCCGCCTCCAGACAGTGGTGCGGTGAACGTGGATCGCTGCCAACTTGTGTTAGTGAACGTGGTGCGGTGCGGTGCCTTCCCCCTCCTCGCAGATCGCTGCCACGCTGCCGCCTCCAGATCGCAGCCGCCTACCTGCCTTCC
>BJCO01836827.1:0-10876 GCA_018326465.1 Flaveria floridana | reverse complement strand
TATGTATGTATGTATGTATGTATGTATGTATGTATGTATGTATGTATGTATGTATGTATGTATGTATGTATGTATGTATGTATGTATGTATGTATGTATGTATGTATGTATGTATGTATGTATGTATGTATGTATGTATGTGTGTGTGTGTGTGTGTTGTAAATGTGTGTGTGTACACAGACATATGATTTGTTTTATTTAAAATTCTAATTTTAGCATATATTTAGTATTTTTCTAACATTATTTAATAATTTCTAGACTAAAGCAAGTCATAGCAGAATCTTCTTAGACAATTAAACATGTAAACAATTAGTATGGAAGAAGGAAAAAGAAAAAAAATTGCAATAATGCAAGATTAAATTAAAGTTTAAAATAGAATATAGGAATCGGTTGTTACAACATGCAAGGCTTTCATAGAATCATCCAAATATTTACAGTGATATAGAGTACATTGGCTTATAAACATATTAATCCAAATGGATCAAGAATCAACGATGATTTTTTAATTGACTTATTTATGGATTACATTGATTCAAGGTATGGAGCATGATTAGATAATTATATGAATATTAGGAAAGACAACTACTCTAGTTGTTTGCTTTGCAAAATATAAGAGATTCATCTTTTGAGTTGATTCATTTCTATACTTTTCGGGGTATACGCAAGAATTATTTTATATATAGTGCAACTACATAACAATGATCTCATGGCATAATCTAAGTCTACCTTGCATTTTATATCTAATAGACATCGATTTATATACTCTCTCTCACGCACTTTGACATGGGTTAGTGTCTCAAGTGTAAAAATTATTTAATTTTTACACAACTCAACTTATTTATCATGACATTAATCTATTGTCAATAACTAGTCACTATCTTCTTGCATGGTACATTCCATGCTCATTTATATGTAAATTCTAATTTCCTATAATTTTTAACACGTATGTAATGATCATTTTATTTCCAAGTTACAAACATAGAAATATTAAACATTACAAAACCTTTTTGGATTTTATCTTTTGTCCCTTTTAGTACGATACTATATTAACGGATGTACTTTCATTTCCTCTTTGCATAACATGTAAGCTTGATTTTTAGTTTTCCATTCTCTTAATTTTACTTTTATAAAAAGCAAGTTAAAAGAAAAGAAAAATTAAAAGAAATAAACTGAAAAATAAACTTTTCATGAATAGAATGAAAATGATTGTCATTTGGGGTTTTGCATTTCAATTAACTCAACCAATAAGTCAAATCTGGACGATCATAAGCCTTTATCAGAAGATCAGCTAGATTATCCAATCAATTTTAATGAACTTAATTAGGATTCTTTTTCCACACTCATTGGTAAACTATTCTAGTAAGATGGAATCGAATCCGGTTCCCATATTTATTTCTATCCCATACAAAATGGTGACAAAGTTCAATTTGTTTTGTCTTTGAGTGTTTAATGGGATTGGTTATTACCATTGTTGCATTATTGTTAATTAAAATGATAATTTTAGTTAGGGTTAGACCATAATCTCTTATTATTGTTCGGACCATAAAACCTGTGAACCACAACTAGATGAAGCCACGTATTATGCTTCACATGTAGAAACTACAACTGTTGTCTACTTATATTGCCACGAAACTAATCTACACCCCAGGAACTGACTGTCTCCAGAGGTGGACTTTCAATTCAAGTTACAGCCTTCGTAGTCTGAAAATATGTGTAAGCAGTAAAGATAAATCAACATACAAAGTATACCATAATCCTAACTTAAATTGGCCCTTCAAATATCAAAAAATTATTTTAACTTCCTTCATATGAGATTACTTCGGCTATGTTTAAAATCTGGAACATATGCATAGAATGAAAATAATATCCGAACGAGATGACATTAAGTACATAAGAGATCTGATCATGGCTTGATACATATGTTGATCTACATCAACACGCTCCGGGTCAAGACCCAATTTGTGATTGACTCAAATTATAATGTCCTATTAGTTCAGTCTTCCTTGAATTTCTTCAAGATTTCTAGGACGTACTTTAACTGATGTATGAATAACCCATATTTCTTTTGGTTCACTTGTATCCCCCAAAAAAATAGAGTTCACCCATTACACTCATCTTGAATTTCAGTTTCATGCCTCCTCAAACTCTACATATAACTTCTCATAAGTTGATCCAAAAATTATATCATCTACATGCACCTATACCAGCAGGAAATCTCCTCCTGCTTATCTTATGAAGAGTATACTATTAATCTGCCCGTATTCAAATGCATTGAAAACGTCTCATACCATGCCTTGGGTGCCTGATGAAAACCATACAAAGCTTTGTCAAACTCCTATACTCTCTTTGGGTAATACAGATCTGCAAACCAGGTGGCTGCATATACTTCCTCTATCAATATTTTCATATAAGAAGGTACACTTAAATCAAACTCATACACCTTAAAGCCTTTGAAAGAGGCAAAGCCAAGAATAGTCTAATGGCCTCAAGGCGTGCTATAGAGGCATACACCTCTACAAAGTCTATCCATGATTGAATCCTCGAACAACATGTCGTGCTTTGTTGCACACAATGAATCCTAGATCATCTTTTTTCCATTTGAAGCCCCATTTTGCGCCAATAGGACAAACACCATCCGATATAACAACTAATCTCCAACCTTTAACTTGTCAAATTAAGCAAGTTTGGCATGCATCACTTCAACATAATTATTATCCATCAAAGCCACTTCATAGATTTTCGACTTGGTTTGAGAGATAAAACAAGTATATTAACTCTCATTAAGAAAGCCTGATTCCCGAATGGTCACAAACAAACAAGTATTTTCTGAAGCACTTTGTTATGGAGTATGAACGCACTAATTTAGATCACCAATGATGTTTTCCTTTGGATGGTTTCAATAAATTTGCAAAAGTTAGAATTTCATCGACTTGCACTGTGGCATCCAAGTTGGTGCATGCAGTCGAATCCAATCCTTGGGAATAAAAAACAAGGTTTTAACACAAGACAATAAGAATAATTAAAGTGAATTGTGTATTGTTTGTCACAGACTTGAAAAACATTTATTAGTTTCTTTGAAGCTATTAAACAAAGTAACCTTTTTCTAGACTAATTGTCCCATTAGAAAAAGTGCTTTTTCCGATAATATCCACCTTTGTCACCCGAAAATGCCACATATCCGCCTTTAATTACTTTTCTATGTTGGAGTAAGAGGATGTTCCACGTCATGTGTCTTGAGTAGCCAAGCATACCATATATTATTGATAGTCATCCTTGACTGTCCCTACACATATACCAATTAAATTAGTTAGTAAGGGAGACCTAAGCTATCGCGGTCTTGGGTCAGCCAGATTCATCGAAATAAACTATATCATTCAAAACACAATCTTTCTATTCAACACTAACTGATGATCCTTTTGATGAATCACTACTTAAGGGTTTAGGTTGATTGTTTTGGTTGACTGCCCCTACACATATACCAACTAATTTTCTTAGCCTTTTTTATATTTGAAAACACTTTTTGAGTATTAGGTCGATTGTTTTGAAAAATCTTTTGTTTTCAAGAGGTTGAAGCTTTCGTTTTTTGCGGTTCATCTGTCTCCATTGAGATTTAGATAACCGAATCTCTTGATTTGGGTTTAAGAAGATTTAGGTTATGAGACATGAGTCTTCTTCTTTGGAGTCTCAACAAATGTCATGATAATCTAGGATCGATCAATTTCCAACCCTAAGCTATAAACGTTACAATTAACTAGCATACATAAATAAAACATAGTAAGCCTACAATTCGGTAACACAAGAAAGTAACATGTTTCTCTCCTCAAAAATAATTAAAATAGTAAAAAGGGCTATGAGAAACTTATTGTGAATAGATATGATACTCAAGTACTATGTATAGTAGTAGGATGTTCAATCTATATCATTTCTTCTAATATTTGTGGTTGCTATTAAGTTTTAAGGATCCTAGTTTAAGGATTAGACTAACATTAAATTGTCTAATTGGTTGTTACATTTTCACGAGTAGTTAAATTTATTTAAATCGTTTGGCTGTAGAATAACTTCGACGAGTTATGGCTAATAGAGTTTATGAAAAATCAGTGATTGGTATTTAAGGATGTGTCATGGTGTAGAAGTGTATGAAAGTGATATTTATATAGCTATTTAATGTTTTTAGGTTCTTGAAAGTTAAAAAATATCTCACATGAAAGACTCAAATAATTACCAGAGTTAGGAGTTAAGCTATAAATTTAGACCATCTTTTGACAAATGTTTCATCATCCAAAAAAACAAATTATATTATACCACACATTTGTACAAGTCTTAACTTGTTATAAATTTAAATGTTGATGTATATCCTAAACAAAAGACCGACATGAATTTTTATTTGGATCAGATATCAGTCGAATTCGAATTCTTTATTTGATTTCGGTTAAGATTTCACGTATCAAAAATTTTAAATTTGGGTTATTCGGATATCCGATCAAACCAAGTAAGAAACCCATTGTATTTCCAACCTATTACTTATTACCCAGTTACCCATTATTCTATTGTGACTCAGAAATTGCAAAATGTTATGAGCTAAAAATTAAGATAAAAATAGAAACTAAAAAAATTAGAAATTGTTATTTAGATTTATCTGAATCCGGACCCGAATTGAATTCGGACATATTCGGATCAGATTATATTGCAGACAAGGTTATAAAAATTTTCAAACTTGTACAATCCAATTAGAATAAAACATTATGCGATTTGATGAACACGCCTAATCCAGTGAACTATGGGGAGCCGACCAAGCATCACAAGTTTAGTTTACACTAGTTTCTAAGCTTTTAAATCCTAAAATTAACTTATTTTTTTGTTAGAACAATCACATCTAACATTAGCACGTCTTACGTGAATGTAACGCGATTAGAATGTTTGTTGAATAACCTGAGTCGAACATTTTTTATTGAGAAATGGTTGAAAGATAAGCTTTCTTAAATCACAAAATGTGTCATCCTCACCCGAAGTGCATCAACATGGTGTAACAAAAAGAATTGTCTTTGTTTATCATACTTGTTTGACATCTCGCTAGTTCACTTTTCAACTACTCGTAATATTTTTCCTCAATGTGGTAATATAAAGTTGTTTTTTCATCTTTAAAAGAAATGATGACATGATGACATAACTTCCAACATATTCTGTATAGTCCACTCGGCATTTCATACAAATCAAAATAGTGCCATATTCCTCACTGAAAAAACCTTCACAACTGTAAGAGTAGAGAGCCATTTAACTATACAAAACCTACGATTGTTTTGCTTACGGTTTAAAAAACTACGATTTGACGGGCCATTTAACTATACAAAACATAAAACAGTCCGTCTAAAGTGAAGTATTAAAATGTCTTTATTATCTATTTGTTCTCTATTACTCAGGTCAGTTTTAAAATAGAGTTATGAGTATCATAAAAATAATTTGTATAATTTTACTGCTTTAGTACAAAAAACATGTTCTTAAACCCTCCCAAACACAACTGTTTTAACATGTCCAACCGACCCAACCAAACCAGCAGATTGGTGCCTTTTTTCTGAAACCATAAGCATTTCAACCTGAACCGTGAACACCCCAACCCCCCATCTTCTAACAAATATATCAGAGAAAAACATTGGTCCAAATGCATGAGACCTGTAGCAAAGCAGTAAATATTTGTTGTAAACAAGGGGGGGGGGGGGGGGGGGGGGGGGGATGATAGCATGCATTTAGTATATTCTAAATTTCCACTGCATTCCTCTTCAGAACAAAAGGTATATTAAAGTCTATAATATTCTTTTGTTTTCTAAATATTATCCTTCTTTATCTTTTTCACTCATATGACCAAAGTGACTGTACATCTGGACTGGAGGGGAGTATAGACCATCACCAGGAGATATTAAGGCTGATGTGCTTCCTATGCCTTCAACACAAACTGGAGCACCAGCCTCCTCTTTTCTGTCCCACAATAAAACCCACATTAAGAAACAAAAACAGATCATATTATTATTAACCAAAAAATATAGCAGTGATAGAAGCAATGAAGATCTTATATATAATGGATGCTATGATAATGTTTTTCTTTATGATTAAGATCTCAAAATAAGAATTTAACAGTGAAAAATAATCAAGCATCGATCTTGGAAAGCATTGTTGAGGGGAGCCCCTATGGAAATAGAAAAGGATAATAGAGTTGATTACCATAAACAGAAACTTACAGGCCAATTGCTATTTGTTAGACTTAACATCATATCACATTATATATCACAACGTATAAGTATGCAAATTGATATTTATTTGGTAAACAAAACTAATCCTATCTATATATATTTGAAGTAAATTTTTTGAAAAGAGAACAAATAAACTCCTTATTTAGTGTAGTTAACTTAATTTGCATCAAAAATATTTAGTTCTATAATACAAACACAGATATATAGCGGGTATAACTAACTCACACTGGAGTGGAGTATTAAATTATCAAAGGTGCACACTAGATCAGACTGATTGATTACATACCATGAATCAGGGAACTAGAGTCTCTATAAGCAAATAATATCATATATGATTTATGAAACTACCATATTCTTGCAATACAAGACATTATTAAATAATTTGCAAACTACAGTATGCATAGACATGAAACAGATCTACACTGAGTTATACTCTAGCAAAAACATTTTCACATGTCTAACTACATACAACAAATACAACGCTAGGTGTCATCAAAATTCACACCCACCAAATTCAAAGATGAGATAGCATAAAGTTATTAGTTATGACACTTACTTGGCCCAAACAGTGCAATTAGACTGCTGAAATGGAAGATTAAATGCAGAACCATTAGGAATTCCATAAACCATATCATTATCTGGTAGGTTCACGGACAAACGGCTATTATTGCTTGAAACAGACCCATATGAAGTTCTCAATGCCCATGGATCATTGCTAGAAGTAGTTTTTTGAGGTGAATACCAAGTTGGACCCCCAGCAACTAAGCCAAGTGTATCTGGACAAAAAGAACTGTCCCACATCTGCCATCCCTTGTCATTAGCAGCATCATGATCTTCAACAGACAAATTAGTCTTTTCCGGCGTCGTTGGAGTCACAACAGAATCAGCATGCTTTTCATCACAAGTCCCAACATCGGTTAAGAAACCAAGATCTATCGGGAAATTGTCAAGTGAATCTGATACAGGGTCAGCAACAAAACAAGGATCCTCATACTTCTCCAGCTCTCCTTGTACAAGTGCAGCTGAAAACTGGGAACCCATATTACTAGTAGAATCCGCATATGACAGAGGAAAAGGTAACCCATATGAGATGGGATTATCAAATCCTTGAGTCACAGGGTAACCAAAAGATGCTATGGGACTCTGAGATTCTGTTTGTGGATTTTCATTTGGATTTGGCCTGCGTATGACATTTGTGCTTGTAGATGAGACAGAAGGCGATGAACGAGTGAATAACTGGTGCCATGATCTTTTGGGTGGTGGGCAGGGTTGGGACTCAAAAACCGCCTGCACAGATACATGATGTGTCACACATGTAGTAAGCAACTACAAAGATTGCTTGCTGTTAAAAGAGGTGACAACTCCTACTCATTGACTTATTAACAGGTCAGTTTGTCTTGTGTATTGTCTCGAATGAGCCAAAACAGAAAAAGTTCAGCTATATTGATAAGCTGATTGAACAGGATAATTGTCGAACAAAGTCCATGTATAGTGTAAAAAACCTCCTAGATCGTTTTATTTAATGTTATAATAATTATGCTTTTCGACCTATAAGGACAAAAAGGAGACATTTGATGAGTGGGCTATTATGTATCGTTAAAACACAAGCAGTGAAGATGGTGGAACCATTAGTTTAAAGAAAACAAAGCAGAACATGAACACTTACAGCACGATTCTGGTTTTGATCACCTGCATGTGCATTTAATTTCCCATGTGCTCGTTCAGGATTAACAAAATCTCTCTTATTGGCATGATCCAAATAAGCACTAGATTTATGTTCTCTTGTGCTGCTAGCATTTGCATTTGCATTTATACCTTTCCCGAAAAAACCACCTGTAATTGCTCTAGAAGCTGGGAAAAAATTACCCCTCATACGATCCAAGTATCGTGCACCGACACTTCCCTTATTATAATTATTAGTCATGACAACTTTAGATTTATGATGTTCGCAATAATCAGCATCACCTTTAAATTTCCTTTCAATTTCTTTACCTGCTCTTTTCTCAAGTTCATCAACATCAGAGTTGCTTTTACTAGACCCCCTGTCTTTCTCCTTTTTTCTCTCTTGTCGTTTTCTTTCGGCCTCTTTTTTATCAATTTTGTCACGAGTTAAAGCCTTGGTTTTTTTATCAATTTCATCTCTTAGTTTTCTACGTTCTTCTACCAAACGAGCAACCTCCTCCCTTTGTTTCCTTTCCTCTTCCTCCAACTGCTCTCTTTCTAATCTAGCTTGTCTTTTTTCTTCTGCTTTCCTGCGGGCTTTCTCACTTCTAGTTTCATTACAATTTACTCCATTCTCACCCTTTTTAGCTAAACCATTAATATCTGTGTCACTTATATCTTCATCTTCAGAAAAGCTAATTCTAAAAAGTTTTCTAAAAAGCCACATAATACCCAAGAAAACAGCAGCTAAACTCTTGCAAACAAAAACAAGAAGAAAGGAAAAGAAGTTATTGTTTCCACTATTGAAGTAGCCACCACTGTTCTTTTTCCAGTTACCAGACTTCCCAGAAAAAGACCTGTTAACCAAATAACCACCATTTTCAAGCCAGTCTTGACCACATATCCAATTATTATCGGACCAAACTTTCCCGACCAAATTTTTTACAATCCCTGAGCGTTCTAAACCAGGAGATAAAGATGGATCAAAAAGGGGTCTTTTTGATGAATGTCCACAGTAAGAACACATGAACTTGCCCCCAGATGGGTTTTGATCCCGATAAGGAGTCTTACAGTTCCTGCACCGCCTAGTTGCAGTCTTTCTAAGCTTCTGCATTTCAATGGCTTCAAGTCTCTTTTTCTCTTTAAGTCTAGCATTGCGGCGGGCCCGCCAAGACGAGAGCTGGGGCATCAAAATCTCATACCAAAAGAGGGTGGCTAACAGCACTAGAACACATGCAAGGCGCGGTGAGGTGATTTCAAAACGAAATGCAGGTGGCAAGAATTGTGATAACAACCACAGTCCAATCAGCGGAATTACTAACCATGGCAGCATGGTAGCAACCTTTCTTGACCACTTCTGAATCACACACAGTATACACATTATCCTTCAAAAAACGCCCTATTTTTAATCCTTAGGGTTCCCCTCTTTCAATCACAAATCCTGATTGCAGCAGAATCCCACGATACGTCAATCAAGTTACAATACCCTTTTCCAAAACCCTAAAAAAAATTGGCGTAAATTGACAATTTTTCACAAATAACAATGACAATACGCCAATCGACGAGGAAAAATGCTGAGCTGAAGCGACATCGATAAAATTAGGGTTTTGGTAGCTTAAAAACCTCAGTTAAAAAGAATCACGAGAATTACAATGAACAAGTACAGAAGAATAAATACATAACAAACGAAAAGCAATCGATTTATGAAAGGTATAAAAGGAAGAGGAAAAACAATAGTGATAGGTTAAGATGAAGAGTCCATTACCGGATATTAAAACTTCCGATGCCGGCCGATGAGACGTCACCGTTGCACCGCTCTCTTCCCCTCTTAAAGCTGTGACGGTGATGAAGATGATGGTTTTCTGATTGCATATAAAAATCAGGCGTAAATGGGATTGAAACAAAGAAATTGGTGACTCTTATTTATAACAATCTGGTGAACCGCTTAGTTTTTAATACTCTAGGACCGGTATTTCTATCGGGTTGAGAAAGCTTCTTTGATAAATGTTGACTCTAAAAACATTATATATCTCTCGTAATTTAGTTAAATTTCTTGCTAATTAAAGGTCAACATAAAATATATCATATTAATAACAACTAGTGTTTATCAGTCGTGCGCGTTGCGCGCGTGATGACCGGTTTGAAACAATTTTTTGAAATTTGATAACTTAGGGCTCAGAACCGGTGTTCGGTTGCGGCTGCTAACCATAATCGGTAGCCATGCCTAAGCGACCGAAACCACAACTCCGGTATCTCATCACAGCCCTCCAAACACATTAGTAATAAATCGAAAAGAGAACAAAGAAACCAGTGATGAACATTGGGCCAAAGCTAAGTCTCAGATGAGATGGTCCTCATCATCATCGACACATTTTGTTGGTGAATTACACATACGCAACCGAACTATCTAGGCAGTAACATAAAACTGACAGACATGCATAAACTGGTTATACAATAAGCATCACAAAACCACCATGAGTGGTAACCCACGATCAATAGCCACGGATCTGCAAACTGAGAACTACATAAAGAGGATGGGACTCTAGCATGGCCATAAAATCAATCAGGTCAAGATCAAGGGTCTAAACTCCCACAATCATCAACTCAACACGGCTAATTAGCAAGTATTTCCCACATCAACTCCAAATCATACGACGTCATCCCCGCCACCGCCCAACCACCGTCCTCCGCCTCCTCCGCCACCGCAAACTCACCGGAAAAACAACAATTCTCACCCATCTCACCGCCGCTGCAACTCCCTCCGCCACCCAACGCCACCGTCGTCACAACCGTATCTCCGTCCACTTCACCACCCCCATCTCTCTCCGACCTCTTCTTCCCCTTCTCCCTCTTAATTTCCCGACAAATGGCCTCAATGTAAGGCCCCGTTCCCGGGGAACCTCACAGTTGGTTAACCATAGCATAAATTCAGTTTAATAACAAAACATTGCAGCGGAAAATAATTAAACATT
>BJCO01836771.1:0-13494 GCA_018326465.1 Flaveria floridana | reverse complement strand
CATATTTAGATGTTTTAGTATTCACACATATCAATGATAATGTATGCATGAAACTATTTACATGATTGAGCAGGATGCTTTACCATCATTTCCAATTGCATAAGCATTTGCATGTTTGAAAGAGAGCTGGAGGCTTTCACTTGATTACATTTACTCATCAGGTATCATTAACTCTAATTGATGCAACTTTGGGCCAAATTTTTAAGGCTGAACTTAAGTGTTGTTATAAGATTAAAGTTACTAATAGGAGTAAAAAGGCAATTGTAGGGAGACTTATTTGACAGTTTATTTTTCTTTTTAATTGGTGTGTATTTATGTACAAACAAGTATTTAGGTACTTGCGAATTATAGTCGTAAATTTTAGTTTTTTTATTAGTATACGTAATCTGTTATATTTAGTTAGAAGAAGCATTTACAAGTTGATATATTATATAGTGTTTTATATACAACCCGCGTAATATAAGGTCTATAGCCTTCATCGTAAAAGGAAGTCAGTTTGCAATTATTAGATATTTAATTTATTTAATTCGTGAATTAGAAGAAGCATTTACAAGCCATTACATCTTTCATTTCTTTGTTAGTGATATATTTTATCTGTTTTATCACCGTCTGAATTTTTGACAACTTCTCGACACAATCATAGTGCCCACCGCCTCAACCTCAATATTTTGTGGTACAAACACATCCCTTTTCAGTTGCATTGACACTTTTGTTTTAGAAGGAAGTCAGTTGACAACAATCGTTCTTTGTCACACATTTATGGTTTTAGTATTTATCATTATTAAGGTTCAACATCAAATTTTATGATAACTTTAAATATTTTTTGTTTATGTTTTCTCGAAACATAGGTTCTGCCAATGATGTGTCCAAGAAATTTGGTCTGGATTTTCAATAAAATGAAGATCATAAATAAAATTTAGAGAGCTTTCATTATTCCATAATTGCTACTTAATGCTTGTAAGGGTGGCGTGCTTATTAAAGATGAAATTGCAATTGATTGAGAGTTTTGTATGGGCAGAACAATAATATAGTAAATTATGATGACAATGTATATGGGAGTACTGCAAACTCAATCACAAAAGCGGCTATATCATTCAAAGAGAGAGTCTTTGTTATATCATTAGAATGAAGATATTGGAATGACTTGGATTATAATCACTTTAATCGAAAGAATTGCTAACATTGTTGTCGGTGACGGTGTTAAAAATTACCAGTCAAATAACGAATGTTACTGATGTTATATACAAGAAAATATTTAGGGGTTTATGTAAAAAATAATATTTATGAATGTAATTGTAATTTTTTTTCTTATTTAAATTTAAATATTATTTATTATTTATGAATTTGTTTTAGATGGATATAAATAATATATATTTATTTTTTACCAACCGTGTAACACACGAGTATTAACCTAGTATGGTTTAAACCACTCTTTGAATTAATTTGACCGTGATTTGATGATGGGTGATTTGGAGGTAGTAAATTCCGGATAGCGTTAGAGATGAATCAATGGGAATGATTAACATCAAGGACCAAGTAATCCGGCCACTAACGCTATGTTTAACACCATTAACTTTAAACCTAATGTTTAAGACAAATGATGGTTACCTGTCCCAGTAACTATATAGGTGAAACATATCTTGATGTCACCTTTAGTGATTACATAAAAGAAAATGATGTGGTCCGATACGATTCAATGACATTAGAAGATGCATGTTATGTCAAAGGATTAACATAAATCAAGTCAGGATGATAAGGGGACATGTATTGGAAATCTCAATCTCATAGCAATTGTAAAATCTATCTCATTTTCATATCATACCCGTCAAGTATATGTTGCGTAATTACTTATCCTGTATCAGGTATCCCACTTAGTTTGTTAAAAGTTATCCATTCCAAATACATTTCTTACTATTTAAGTTTTTAAATAATTATTATCTAAGAAACTTATAATATATAAAAATTAAAAGTTAGCAAATAAGTTGATTGCTTTATTACCTAAGAAAAAAAGAGAAAAAAAAAAGAAAATGCTATCATGACAAGTGTGACCCAAACACCATAACTTTGAAATTTTGTAAAGTAACTGAATACCTAAATACCAATTGATCGCATTACTTGCCTCGAATGTTTTTGAGCTATACTCATAGGATTTGATTCGTTTGCCATCCCTGCTACGAACATACATATTCTTTGGTTTTAGAAATACCATGAGGCAACTCATCGATGAAGGTAATAAGTGTGTTTTTGTACTTTTAAATTACAAATGGATAAGTCCTACTATGGTGATACATGCTTTTTCTTAACAATAATTTTTTTACTTCTAAATACCACGTAATCTTACACTTGTAAGGATTTATACCTACATAATACGTGTGAAGAGACATTCATCAATGTTAATAGTTTACAAAGTTATAGGCGATAAGGACACTTGGGGTTCTCCATGACTTGGAAATCAAACCCATCTCTCATGTTCATTTTCTTTGGTGGAACCAAAAGGTTTTCGAAACTCAAATGCAACACATCAATCAAAAACATTGTCTTTGATAGGCTAAAATACAAAACTTAGGTTTGAATCATGACTAGTGGTATACTAACGATGTTATGCACCTTAAAAAGTACAAATCTTGTATATTACATAAGATGATATCATTATTGATGAAAAAAGTTTCCTAAGTAGATACAAACATATTCACATAGCTCATATTTGCATGCATAAACTGGTTTTGATAAAGTATCATAAACATATAATTAAGAATGTAAACGAGTTGAGCTATCAATAAACTACTTGGGTCTAAATCCATAAAACCGCAAAATGTTTTGAACTTAAAAGGAGCTCAAGCTCCAACTTGAGCCTCGTATAAAGCATATTAGTTAATGAGCTCGAACCTCATGTTGCAAGATCACTGAGCTGGTTTATTAACCCTAACAACATTACACCTCACGGCCTCTTCATTTTCAATTCAACAAAGCAAATCTTATCTGCTCGCAACAACACCCTCATCCTCAGACATAGAATCACCTTCCTTGAGTCACCGAAGCAAAGACACTACTCATACTTTTCACAACCCTCATCCTCAGACGTACTCACTAGTAAATCACATCTTATTAATACAATGATTGCTTGAAATCATTTTGGTAGAGTACAATGTTGATTTCTTGTTAATAAGATAGAACTAAAACTAAGGTCGACCTGCTATTAAAAAAACTTGAACCGAGCCAAACTCAAGTATTCTCAGCTCGGGCCCGCTTAGTTTCAAGTCACAATTCATATCAAAACATAATCAACGAGTTAAATATTTTTTACATAAAGAGAAAAATCATATCACTTTACTCAAATAAAAAAATGAGTAGTAATATATGTTACTAGTATAGTATCCCGTATAATACATGGGTTGATTAAATAATATAAAATAATTTATAATAAAATTTTAAAAATTATAAATGATATTTGTAAATAGGATATGATTGAGTTAGAAATAAATAAGTAGTTGAAGTAAAAACAACAATAATATCAACTTAAAATTTTATTTTATAAGATTGTAATTTTTTAATTGTTTTTTGTTCTTTTTTTTAATTTAATTTTAAAAAAATAATTATCTTATTAAACTTAGAAAAAATGAAATACTTTGTATTTTAAAAATTTTATGTGATATATTTTTAAACTGTATTTTTCATTATAATATCAAGTTTTTAAAATTTTACAATATATATATTTTTTTAATTTAAAAATATTTTAATTAATATAATTACTAAATATAGTACTATTACTTATTAGAGGGACTTAAAATGAAAATAAGAATGCTTAATAAGAATGCTTAATGCGCTGATAGCAGATATGTTACTAATGTATATAATCTTTTTTTCCTTTTTTATTATTTTTCCCCAAATTTGCCCCAAAACCGATAATTTCACATTTCTCAGGGGATCTCTTCCTTTCGTCAATCTTTCTAGGGTTTTAAACCACCTTCTCCTCATGCTTATACTTTCGATCCATCTTTAAACACTCGATTCACACTTCTTCATCCAATTACAATCACATAATAATCTCATCAAACACACACAATTTCATCAATGTCGATTCCCACAGAGTTGTATCCAACCCAAGACGATCTCCTCTACGAAGAAGAACTCTTACGAAACCCCTTCAGCCTCAAGCTATGGTGGCGATACTTAATCGCGAGAACCGAATCCCCTTTCAAGAAACGAGCGGTGATCTACGAACGAGCCCTTAAAGCTCTTCCCGGAAGCTACAAGCTATGGCATGCTTACCTCCGTGAGCGGCTAGAATTGGTACGTAATTTGCCCATATCTCACACGCATTACCAAACCCTAAACAATACGTTCGAACGAGCTTTAGTTACAATGCACAAAATGCCCCGAATTTGGATCATGTACCTTACTAGTTTGACTGAGCAGAAGCTTGTTACTCGTACGCGTAGGACATTTGATAGGGCGCTCTGCGCCCTGCCCGTTACGCAGCATGATAGGATTTGGGCGCCTTATTTGGTGTTTGTGAGCCAGAGGGGTGTGCCAATTGAGACTTCACTTAGGGTTTATAGGAGGTATTTGAAGTATGACCCTGGGCATATTGAGGATCTTATTGAGTTTTTGCTGAATTCGGGTCTGTGGCAAGAGGCTGCTGAGAGGTTGGCTGGTGTTTTGAATGACGATAGGTTTTATTCGATTAAGGGGAAGACGAAGCATAGGTTGTGGTTGGAGCTTTGTGATTTGCTTACTCAACATGCTACGGAGATTTCGGGGTTGAATGTGGATGCTATTATTAGAGGTGGGATTAGGAAGTTTACGGATGAAGTGGGGCGTTTGTGGACTTCGTTAGCGGATTATTATATTAGAAGAAAGTTGTTGGAGAAGGCTAGAGATGTTTTTGAAGAAGGGATGACGACGGTAGTTACAGTGAGGGATTTTAGTGTGATTTTTGATGCGTACTCGCAGTTTGAAGAAAGTGTTCTTGCTTTGAAAATGGAAGGGATGGATGAGAGTGAAGATGAAGAGGAAGAGAACAATAGTGATGAAGATGAAGAAGATGATAGGCTTAATGTGGCAAAGTTAGAACACAAGCTTAAGAGGTTTTGGTTATGTGATGAAAAGGATGTTGATTTAAGGATAGCAAGATTAGAGCATCTTATGGATAGAAGACCAGAACTAGCTAATAGTGTTCTTCTTCGCCAAAATCCTCATAATGTTGAGCAATGGCACAGGCGAGTGAAGATCTTTGAAGGCAATCCGACAAAACAGATATTAACATACACTGAGGCTGTAAGAACAATTGATCCAATGAAAGCTGTTGGAAAACCTCATACGTTATGGGTTGCGTTTGCTAAGTTGTATGAAACTCATAACGACATTGCTAATGCGAGAGTGATATTTGATAAAGCTGTGCAAGTTAACTATAAAGCAGTTGATAACCTTGCAAGTGTATGGTGTGAATGGGCTGAAATGGAACTCAGACACAAAAATTTTAGGGGTGCACTGGAACTAATGAGGCGCGCTACAGCTGAACCATCTGTTGAAGTGAAACGAAGAGGTAACCTATACTACATTGTTACTATCTTTTTTTCTTTTTTATTTAATAATAATTGATTAATGGCCTTTAGAATTACAACTTAACACTATTTTTTTCACTTGAATTTTTTTCCTGTCAAAAGTGGCTGCTGATGGCAATGAACCAGTACAAATTAAGCTGCACAAATCTCTAAGACTTTGGACATTTTATGTTGATTTGGAGGAAAGTTTAGGCACTTTGGAATCCACCCGTGCTGTATATGAGAGAATCTTGGATCTTCGTATTGCCACACCACAAATTATTATAAACTATGCAATGCTGTTAGAGGTATATAAAAATCATTCATATTGTCGTGGTTATCCATAAATTTTTTATTAATCATCCCCTGCTAAATTTTACTTAAATCTTGTCCAGGATAAGAAATACTTTGAGGACGCTTTTAAGGTCTACGAAAGAGGGGTGAAAATATTCAAATATCCACATGTGAAAGACATTTGGGTTACTTATCTCTCAAAATTTGTCAAAAGATATGGGAAATCCAAACTTGAAAGATGTCGAGAACTATTTGAGCATGCTGTTGAAATGGTTTGGTTACTTTTCCTTCAAATATTTTTTTCACAATATCAGTTAATTATTTACATTTTTTTTATTTTATTACTATGTTGAACCAACAGACCCCTGCTGAAGTTGTAAAACCCTTGTATCTACAATATGCTAAACTAGAAGAGGATTATGGTTTAGCTAAACGAGCCATGAGGGTTTATGATCAAGCAACAAAAGCGGTCCCGCCAAATGAGAAATTGAGCATGTATGAAATTTACATAGCCCGTGCAGCTGAAATATTTGGAGTACCTAAAACTAGAGAGATTTATGAGCAAGCAATTGTTTCCGATGGGCTTCCTGAAAAGGATGCAATGAAGATGTGTATCAAGTATGCCGAGCTGGAAAAAAGTTTGGGAGAAATTGACCGTGCAAGGAAAATATACGTCTATGCATCTTGGCTGGCGGACCCACGGTGGTCTGATGGTGACTTTTGGAATAAGTGGCATGAATTTGAAGTACAGCATGGTAATGAGGATACTTTTAGAGACATGCTTCGTATTAAGAGAAGTGTTTCTGCAAGACATAGCCAGGTATGTTGTGCTGTTATATTTAGTTGTTTGCGTTTCTGTTACATTTTAAGACATATAAATGATGTGTTTTAACCGGTTCTTGCAGACACACGTGATGCTACCAGAGTATGTAATGCAGAAGGCGAATGCTGATGGAACCGCCATGGATGAATCAAAGAAATCTGAAGAAGATGAAATGGCTGCTTTAGAAAGGAAGGTGGCGCCTGCCACCACAAATAACATTGCCGCCAACGCCAGTGCCGCCACTAGATTTGTGCATGGTGGTGTACAATTGTCAGAAAAGGAATCAGGACTAATCCAAAACAAGGAAGAGATTGAACTTCCTGAAGGAAGTGAAAGTGATGAAGAAGATGATGATGAAGGCAAAGTTGAAATCTCGCAGAAAGATGTACCAGAAGCTGTGTTCGGAGGGCTTATTAGAAAAAGGGATGAAGAAGAAGCACAAGAAAAAGAGACTGAAAATGGAGATGCTGGAAGCCGTCTTGGTGCGCTTGAACGAATTAAGCGCATGCGTCAAGGTAACTAATTATGTTTCCGCGCTTGAATATCATCTAAATTTTGTATTTTTAACAATTTTACTCTAGAATTGTTTACAAATTTGTTGTAAAAAAACTTTGCTTGGTGCTATTTCATGGTATTACTAAGAATCTTTTTGGTGTTAGGATTTATTTGTTTTGAATTTGGTAAATTGTAGAATTTATAGGAAAATTAGCTTCATCTCTGAGCTTAAGTTCCCATGGTTGGGCTTTTGAGAACCTATGTATGCAAGATTTTGATGAGCAAATAAAATGTTGTCATCTTGTGTAAACTTGCTTGCTTTGTACTCGAGATTTTTCTTTTAATATATTTACAATAAAATATTTTGTATATTTGATTAATCCAAAGTAAATTATATGAGTTTTTTAAGTTGTAGATTTTCAAATATCTCACTAGACGGCCATGCTTTGTTTATTAAATTACTATTATGGACTTTATATATATTTTAGAGACATTTTTGAAATACTTGTTAGTAACACAAAAAATGCAATTTATATTATAACAAGTATAACAAAAAATCACGAAGCAAAATGATCCTTATCTCACCAGTCACCACCAACAAAGATTTGGACATGCAAGTTGCTTTGTAGTAAATGTAACGTTGAGGAGTCTTGAACTTAAAGAAATCAATCAAATTAAGTTATTTACATTAATTTTATAGGCGTTCCATATTGATGTCCGTATGCTAAATGTACCTTCTATAGCTTAATGAACCTCCATTGAAATTTAAGTTTTTGATTAAAAATTATGTAAATGACCATATAAAAAGGGTGCTCCGGTTTAATTCTCGTGTAACCTTGTAAATGTTCAATTAAACTCTCTACAACTCCTTTGAGAGGGAAGGGTAAACGTGGTTCCTTACGTATTGAATATACCTTATTTTTGTACTGACCACATCATTTTGGTAAATAAAATTGCAAACTATACTATTTTGAAAAAAAACTCATGATTATGCGCTATTTCAGTAATGCAAGTTAATTCTTTTTCTTAATAAAGTTAAAGTAAATTAGATAAATTGTTTAGGATAATTTTGGAAATCGTTCATCTTTAAAACTATTTATGAAACAATCTATATATTTTTTTTAAAACGATGCATAGTATGTAAAAGTACTCTTATTTTTTTTTTATTATTTTTTAACTCTTTAAGGGTACTTTTATTGTTCTAAAACATCTAACTTAAACACTCTTTAAATGCACTTCCAAGTCTATAACAATATTCACCATGGGACTATTAACCTTTAACTACATAAAAAGAACTATGGCTTTTACATATTATAATACTGTTAGACTACTAGTAATTTGGTATTCTTTTCTAGTTGAGATGACAAAATACGCTAAGTCGCTTAATTTCTTTTTATGCTTTTTTCTGAACTCTATCATCCTTAAGGATTCCGAATGAACCCAAATCCCCATGGGTAAACCCAAAATTAAAACATTTATGGGTGACTAGATGCGCATCAGATGTGTATTTGGGTATGGAAGCGTGTAACAAATTAGTTAAAAAACATCTATGGGTGACTAGATGCGCATCAAATGAGTATTTGGGTATGGAAACATGTAAGAAATTAGTTCCTAACATGTTTATGAGTATAGATGTGTAAGTATTTGTTTTTGAGTTGTGGGTCTCTTTGAAATCGGTCTCTCTATCTCTCAAGATAGAGGAAAGACTCGTTACCACCTACCCCTCCCAGACCCTGCTTTTTAGTGAGATATACTGAGTATGTTTATTTGTTTGTTTATGTGTAAGTATTAGGTGATGCCCGACCCGACTACCTGATTCATACTTGTTTACCTGCACCATACATTCTATTTTTTTTTCATTATTCTTGGATATTAGAGTAACCTACCAATCTACTAGGTTTTAGTTTCTAAATCTTTAGATAAAAACTTAAAACTAGAAAGAAATGTTATTGGGAATTTGAATATGTAAGTTTAACAAAATAATAGTTATACTCGATACTGATGGGTAATAACTAATAGGTATGAGACCGAGTATGTAATATTGTTTTAAGAGTTAAATGCGTTTTACATCCCTGAGGTTTCATTGAAATTACCATTTGAGTACAAAAGTTTAAATTTTCCCATTTGCATCCAAATGTTTCACAAAAATTGCTATTTGAATCCATTTAAGTAGTCCTAACTAACATCGTTAACTTTTTCCGTTAAGTTTCTTACATTAGGGTATTTTTGTCAAAACAATTAAAAAAATCAATTTTACGTGAAGGGTTTTATGTGTTCGGTCTATTTTGGTAATCACCATTGCATTTGAATTCGCTTATTAGATAAAAAAATATAATGATAACCACCTAAAGTGACTCATCTCAAACTTTATAAAATATAAATCAAAAAAATTATATAAATAAACAAACAAGTCATATGACACAAACAATTTGAATCATAACCATAAAAGACAAATAATCATAAAAGTATAAGAAAACAATAAACAATATGACATTAGTAATCCATCAATAATAATCATGAAAGTTCAATCATCGTAATCATCGTTAAAGTTTAAACCAAAGAAATCTATTATTTAAAAAGATAGACAAAAGTAACATGACTAATAAACCAAAATACATTAACAAGACAAAACACCAGATGACTACCACAGAATCAAATCGTAACTGTAGACATCAAAGAGACTAAACGCATAAAACTTTTTACATAAGCTGATTTTTTAGTCAAAACAATTACAAAATTAAAAAACCAACCCACGTGAAATGTTTTATGCATTCAGTCTCTATGGTACTTACAGCTTTTTAAGTTTCGTTAAATGCGTGAACTGGTTTATTTATATATTTTTCTGTGGTGTATATTTTATAAAATTAAAAATGAGATCACATTTAGGTGGTTATCGTTATAATTTATTTTATCTAATAGATGGATTCTAAACTCAATGGTGATTACCAAACAAGAGTGAACGTATAAAACCCTCACGTGGAGTTGCTTTTTTATTTTGTAAATGTTTTGACAAAATACCCCTAATGTAGGAAACTTAACGAAAAATTTTAACGGTGTTAAATAGAAGTAGTTAAATGGATTAAATGACATTTTTTGTGAAACATTTGGATACAAATGACAAAATTTAAACTTTTGGACTCAAATGACAATTTTAATGAAACCTAAGGGATGAAAACCGCATTTAACTCTTATTTTAAAAATGGATATGAGCTCAAACTATCGATACTCACCCTATTGTAGGGTTGTTCATGAGCCGAGCCGAACCGAGCGTACCTTTACTCGTGCTTGGCTCATTTCCAAACCGAACCGAGCCGATCGGTTCGTTTACAACCGAGAGAAAAATCGAACGAGCATTTTTCGAGCTTTAAATTTTCGAGCGAACGTTGAGCGAGCGCAAACGAACGGCGAACAATTTATACAACCCAACTATCTTGTGTGTCATACAATTTATACTGCAGCGAATAAGGTTTGATAACTTAAAAATCAGTCACATTTCATTACATAATACGTTGTTGCTGACGATGAAGCTAGTTAAGTCTGTAGCCGATAAGGCGAAGAGCATATTGCAGATAATGATGACGGTGAGAGTGATCAATTATACATAAATATAATTATATATTTGTATATAACGAGTTAAATCTACTAGAGCAATACGTATAAACTATGTATACATATTAATTCGATCCGAACCAAACCGAGCGGATCTTTGCTCGTGCTTGGCTCGTTTACAAACCGATCCGAGCCGATTGGCTCGTTTACAACCGAGCAAAAATTCGAACGAGCATTTTTCGAGCAAATTCCGAACGAACGTCGAGCGAGTTTCAAACGGTTTGGACAGCCCTACCCTATTGTCATTACTAATTACCCATATACAATTCAAATCTCATACTTCCAACTGGTTACATCATCAACACCTGCAAATCAGTCCAAAATCAAAACCTAAAACTCCACATTGTCTTCATTGTCATGAGCGTCACCGTTTCCGTCTCTTAAACGTGTGAATCGACCTAAATTGAAGTTATAGAAGACGCATATCTTTAGGCAAATCTCAAACCTTTGCTGTTTATGTACGTGTACGTTGTGATATGTGTGTGTATGTATGTTTATGTGATAGAATCAATTAGTGCGCATAAGTTTTCAACCACTATGCAAACCTTTGTCTCTTTATTTGACAAAATAACATATCCCCACTTTAATAAAAAGGTATCTAATAGGACACATGTCAACACCATATTGCTCCTCAATAATTTTTTCCCGCTTCTCTCTCCTATTTAATAACAACATTAATTACTAATAATATTATTTAAATTTTTATTAAAATAGTTTTTTAATGAATTAAGCAACAGATATTTTTACCGCTGTTATTTCTAAGAATTTTTTTTCATAATTTAGAAAACTTTTTAGAACATCAAACTTTTTTAAAAATATAAAATATTTTATAAATGGTGTTTTTAACAAGTAAAACTTTTATAAATAAAAAATAGTTAAAATTGAGAGTTATAGACAGAAAGTTTTTAAGTATCACATTTTTAAAACGTTTGTTTTAAAATAAAAATTTTATTTTATCTATTATAAAAAAGATTTTAATCATATCTTATTTTAAAATATCAATTTATAATTAATAAAATTTTATTCTATTTATTTCTTTTTGTAACTCCAGGATAAACAAACTTGAATTAAATCATGAAAAATTAGATCAAAATATGATAATCACAATCAAAACCCCTTTGATCTTCAATTAGATTGCAAAATATGTGTTTACAAATAATCCCTCAATCAATTGGTCATTCAATCATTAACCAACTCTAATGACAATTAACCTATTTATAGTCTAGACTAATATTCCCTAATTGCACTTAACCCCCTAGACTTAGGCTAATTAATACAAAATTACATATTAAGCATAAAAATGATTAAAAACAAGATAAAATATATTTTGTTCACACAAAATATATTTATTACAATAAAACTCCTAGTCATTTAAATCTTCAACGTCTTGTCTCGATTCCACGTCTCGAACGTGTCGGGTTTGACCTTTGCATTGACTTTGACCGTTGATGTTGACTTTGTTGACTTTGACTGTGTTGATAATATTAGACTATCCTTCAGACCCAACAATATTCCCTCTTAGTCTACTATTATCAACGTCTTTCATCGTGATCAGCACCGACAAGTCAACTGAACTTGATCTTCAATTTGGTAAGCTTCAATCTCAAGGTTGAGGTCTAACAATATTCCCCCTACACTAATGCTTTCCAAATTTTGTTGCTTAAGATCTTTATCTCACAAGTTCTCCCTTTTTCTATGTTCCCCCTTGTCGTGTGCATCCTCTCAGTTATAACAAAGACCGCTTTCTTGAATCTCTGAGTGCTTCAGAAGATGTAGGAGGAGGATTCCTAGCTCGATATCTTCTGTAAATTTGAGGAACAGGTTCTCTGGTCTGATTCATTGCTCATGTGATGATCGGCCATCTCTTGTAGCACAATATGCAACACAAACACAAACATATTCTACACAATTCTCGTTAGATCATTTCATCAAAATAAATAAACCCGTGTTTATCTGTTTATGAAAACAAGCGAACCCGTGTTCGTTTGTGTGTGCAATTTCCCGTGAAATGCATGAAAATATGAGATGATTTCAATAGCATAATATGGAAGACCTAAGTTAATATTGAAATGAAAATTTATTATAATAATAATTTTTTTATTTTATTTTATGTATTTTTTTTATATTTTTTTATATTTGTATATTATTATTATTATTATTATTATTATTATTATTATTATTATTATTATTATTATTATTATTATTTAATTACCAAGAACTGAATCGATCATATCACATCCTCAAGATATACTTTAGCATAAAGATGAAATTATTCATCGAGAAGCAATGAGATCAAACTGATAACTGAATCTAATCACAGTGTTTGAAAGATTTTAAAATTCTCAAACAGATCAATAACAATTACTGATATGTTTGTCCACTTAAACCCATGCCCTATCTTTTTCAACAAGCAGCAGATGATTTGTTACGGATCGATTAAGCACTTTAGAATGCTAGGACCCCCACAATCATTTGGCAAAAACCCTCACCCAACCTCAGGATTTCTTGAATTTTGTTACGATCTTTATAGAACAAGGTTGTGCATTAGTGTGCAAGTGATTATCAACAGAATATTGTATTCTGTGATGAATTTATCGTTAGATGATTTGACACAACTTAGATCAAAATGATGAGAGCTCCAGGTCTATACTCACATATAGCAAAGGAGATGACCATTTAATCATGTGCCGATGAGAGCTCCAGGTCAGTACTACCGTACAACAGAGGAGA